>JASAMW010002992.1:0-18163 GCA_030247985.1 Epsilonema sp. ZAB3_2
TTTCCTAGCATTTTTAGACATCTTTCTTCATTACGAGGCTAATTTTATTATGAATCATGCACAGAATTACCCCTAAATCGGCACCACCAGTTCGAAAAACCGTGTTTTCGACCGCTGGAGAAAAAAGGTGTTTGAGCAGCTTCCACTGGGCCTAGGAAGCTGAAATTTTGTACACATCTCAGTTGAAGCCTTGCCTACAAAATACAAGAAACCGCATTAAAATCTATGGTGTGGTTCCAGAGTTACATGCACGGGAAGGTGGACGGTTTATTATGAGACACCCTGTATATTATACTAACGTACAGTACTTACTTACGCGAAGGAGTACATACCTTCACCTTCTGCTAATGTACTTGTACATTATAGATTGTACACTGAAAGCAAAGACTATTGTCGTTTTCACTTGTAGTTATTTTTCTTCTTGTTTAGGAACTAAACCTGGAAAAGTCCAACCACCTTCAAGAGTCAAAGCCATGGAATGCGAGAATTTCAAGGAAAGCCAGTGGGGAAAGAAAACTGTCCACGGATGGATTTGTGCGTCCTTTGGGAAACATAAAATTCCTGCGTGTCACTGCTTGCTCATACGGTAAAGAAAGATTCTAAAAATTTGTCGATGCACATACTGTACGTACGTGTGTATACATACTGGTATCAGTGGTGCTTGGCTTGGTGCAAAAAATCCGGTGCTTCCAATTCCTACGATCAGATAGTTACGTACTTACTTATTTCCTCACTTCGTCCATCGCGCTCATTGCGCTTGCCTTGCCGGCGTGTCTGCAAGCGCCACGCGAAGATTTTCCTACCTTTACTTTGCTCGTGTTCGCGCACTTGTGTATGTACGAATAACGTACATACCATGCAAATAACAGCGGTAGAAAACCAAACCCCAAGCCAACAGTTTTGACGGAACTTTGATAACTTTGTTTCGCAGATTGCATGCCTTCATTGTGCTTTGGCGACTGCAAGATCGTGACAAGGAATGGATGCCATTTCTGTTCTTGCCTCGATAGGTAAACCACAGTTTTTCCATTAGATGTGATGTACCTATGTGTTACAGTGACCAAGATTTCGCAAAAATATATTTCTTTCATGGTTAAAAAATACAGTAATTATAGGATCTCGCTCAAGTGGCTGCGCTGGATATGATGAGAGAGATCTCAACATTCTCTGGGAGTTGACCAAGAGAGGCACCGTTGGTTGTCAGTGGGTTCAGGGATACAGAAGATAACGGAACTACATACGCTCATTAGTCTACTTAAAGTCTAAGCCTAAGCCTACGCCTACGCCTAAACATAAGGCTAAGCCTAAGCCTAAGCTTATGCAATGCCTAATCCTAAAACTCTAACTTATGTAAGCGTTAGCCTACACTTATGCCTAAGCCTAAACAAGGCTAAGCCTAAGCCTAACCCAAAGCCTAAGCCCAAACCTAAGCCTAAGCCTAAGCCTAAGCCTAAGCCTAAGCCTAAGCCTAAGCCTAAACCTAAGCCCAAGCCTAAGCCTAATCCATGCTGCTTCAGGAGTATTCCGGCGCATGTTTGCCGTTCAACTATCCGCGATGTGACTGGTGGTTAAAACGGAAAATTCCACGATCAAAGAAAGAGTGTGAATTATATTGTCATGATACTACCATAAAAAAGGAAAGTGTGAATTTATCATTTGTCTTTAGTTGTGTCGTATCCGTAGGGTTTAAAGGGTTATTTGCATCAGTTGCGAAAGTGCCTTCGTCGCGAGGCCTTTAGAGAAAGATAAAAAAAAAAAATTAAAAAAGAAAAAAAAAAACAAACACAAAAAAAAACAAAAGAAAACAGAAACCTAAAGCAAAAACTCAACAGAGCAGAAAGAAAAAAGCAACTAAGAAAGCGCAGAAAGCTCAAAGAGGAGAAAAAGCGAGGCAGCATAAAACACCACAGCAGCAACGCACGAGAGAAAGCCAAAAGCCGAGAACAGCAAAAGCACCGAGCACATCGGAAAAGCAACGCAGCAGAACGCAGCCAGACAAGCCGAGAAGAGGGAAAGGGAAAGAAGGCAGAAGGCCACAACCCAAGGAACCCACAACGCGGCGACAGGGCAAAAAAATCCAGCCAACGGCAAGAAGGAGACAAGCCTCTCCAAAGGGAGAAGGGAGAAACGCCGCAGCAACATATCTCGCAAAGGCCAAGAGGCAAGCCAGGAAGAGAGGCGGACTCCCACCAGCAGCACCCATCAGGAGAAGGAAGCCCAGGAGGGAATCGAAGCCGGAAAAGGGCAGGCAGAAAAACGACAAGCGCAGGAGTCAGCAAGAAGCACACAAAAAGAAGCTCAGGAGAAGCGAAGAAACCACCGCAGTCACCTCCACGTCCCACCACAGCGGTCCAGAAGAGACCAGAAGCAGAAGACTTCAAAAAGCTGTGATAGGGGAGGGGAAATTTCAGAGGAGGGAGTGTCGTATCGTGGGGTTTAAAAAAGGGTTTTTTGTGTTGGGTGCGTTGTCGCGAGATGCGGGCGCTTGACTGTGTAATGTTATGACTGGCGGGTTGAAGGTTGGGTCATGATAACGATGACCATAAAAACTGAGTGAAAGACTAAATTTATCATTTGTTTTTTGCTTGTTTTGCATTTTTTTTATTCTCTTGACCTTGACTAACGGAAAGCTGCACATAAAGAAATATCTGCTTGGGCTATGTATACTTGAGCACTGAAGCGTAACTGTGAGGAAACGGCAACCACAGATACGACAAGTTGCATGTACGGTATGTCATCTAACAATTTATTCAAAGCTTACGTACCTATAATGTATGTAATGTACCTACCCACCCACATACACTGTACTGTAAAAGGTCTATGGTCTATAGGTACATAACGGTATGAAAAGGGCAAGAACACTGTTGCTAACCAAACCTTTTCAGGCAATACAGTTAAATTAAAATTAAAATGTGTGCATACCTATGTACTACATAGAATCCCTGAGGTCTTCGTTCGTGTTTATGAACTGAACTGTCTGTGTATGTATACTATGTACGTACCGTGTCGTGTGCACTGTGCAACATGATACAGTACTTAATAATGACGGCGTCTGGTCCGTCTTCTTATATTTCCTGGTTGCCCAGCGACAGCAGTTTTAATTGGCGATTTTTCCTTCAATAGATTGCTATTTATTTAGATGTACGAGGTACATGCTCCTGGTACACTCAGAATCGTAGGCGTTCAGTTATTCATGTCAACGTACAGACCAACCAACAGGCGAAAGTGGATCAACGACAGTGCATCAGCTTTATTGCATCAACATTTTGTTTTCACGTCCTCCTTTGGTGTTGACGGTTACACTATCCATTACCTAACGCTACACAGTAGTACCAGGTGTTGCTGACAGAAAGAAAGGTGTTTAAATTTGGTGGGAGGTTATCGTTGGTAGGTTGTGAGGTTATCTGGGAGGTTACAGTTTGAAATTACTGGGCACTAGGCGGTGAACGGTCTTGCGATCTATTTTATTTTGGCGCAGGCCGATGGATAGACTTTTGAGACTTAGGCTGAGGCCTACCCTCAGCATCCAAAGCTAAGCCTTAGCCAAAAATGCAATGAAATGCAAATGGCAGCGAAATGCATCCCCACTTGATCTTCTTTAACGTATGGGTCTAATGGTAAAATAACCTCCCAAGTCCCAACCTGCCAACGGTAACCGCCGAGCAAATTTTAACACCTCGGAAAGAATGTCTAGCAACGGTTCTGCCGAGCCGGAGCCAGAGAGCGAGTCCGCCTCAGAAGAGAAGGCCTACCGGGTGGGCATGATCTCCATCCATCTCGGAATGGCCCTGGCTGCTGTTCTACTGAACCTCGGCGCCATTCTGGGGTTCATGTCAAAGAAGGAGCTGCGCAGATGTCAGTCGGTTCCCTACCTCCTATCTCTCCTTTACGCCAGCCTGGTCTTGGGTCTCATCGTGCCACCGATAGGCGCGGCGGGTAAAGATTAAAGATGCGGTCATACAGTATGAAATTAGTGAACTGAACACCACTCAACTTGTACATACTACATACATACTATACCGATTGCTGCATTTGCTACTCAGTCCCACTTTTTCTATACACCAAAATGGTCCTTCGCTTGGGGTACGCATTTTTATCGGGCGTTGATGTGGTGCTTGTGCTTTGCGGTAATTTGTTTTTGCCCTAAAACCAATTGAAATATTGCCAGATATAATTTTGCCAAATAAAAATTTTTGGCACATCCATTCACAACGCCGGGGTACTCACCTAAGCAAGCCATTTGGCTTGTCCAAACTTGACAAACGAAAGACGTTTTTTCATATATAGGGGAAGTGGGAGTGACTGTAATGAATGACTATAAAAATATAGTTATTAATACAAATGTAATCAATTACAATGTAATTTTTGGCAAGTTGAAGACAAATTAGACACATGCATAGTCTTATTATCAGCTTGATTGTGTCCAAAAGACCTTTTTTAGGCTATTTTCGCGGTGAGCATGACGATACCATTCCTTCATGGTTGTGCAATGTCACCGAGTACTGCTCCACCTTGGCTCTACTGGCAATGTCACTCTCGCTGGTCACGCACGCCATGGCCATCGCTCGCAAGGCTCTCTTCAACCACATTTCCAGCACCGTTTGTGCCCTCGTCTTCATTTGGATGGTCTCCATCTGTTGGAGCCTCGGGGCTTCACTCATGTCGTATGACGTCATCAAGGTCAAGAGTGGTGATGTTATCTTCTCTGTCTGTCAACCACGTAACAACAAATGGGCAGTGTACAGGTGAGCGAGGTCATTATTTGCCAACTCAATGACAATCTCATACACTATGCCTTTGCATGTGATATCGATTTATTCATTTATCCACTATCCATTTAGCCATCTACACTGGATTGAATTTGCGTTGTTCATTGCCTGCCCAGTCATGCTCACTTTTCTGATCAATTGTTTGCACTGCAAACACAACGAAAACGTGGCACGGAATGTGAAGGAAAAGCAGGAACCAACGGACATCGGGTGGAATGTCGACTCGACTGATGAAGACGAAAGTCCTTGGAAAATGATGAAGCTGTCCATGCTTCTTCTGTTCACGTTCGTCCTGTGTCAAATTCCCATTCGAGTCTACTACATGGTATTCTACACTGTGCGGCACAATGCAGGAGGGAACATGGTGATGCCAGAACCTGAGGCTGAGCCGGAGAGTATGGCAGGTAGGGTAAAAGTTACTTTTAGAAATAGGAAAAACTATGTAAAGTACACAGGTACCCGCTTACCGTAGGTCCATTTCTTTCAACAAAATGCCGTTGTTGAACGAAATTTTTCATTCAACGATTTTTCGTGTTGATTCCTTTACTGTTGAATGAAATTGCCTGTTGATTGAAACTTTTGAACTGCTGAGAAATTCAATTTACAGAGTGTCTCATAATAAACCATCCACCTTTCCATGCATGTAACTCTGGAACCACACCTTAGATTTTCATGCGGTTTTTTCTATTTTGTAGCCAAGGCTTCAACTGAGATCTATACAAAATTTCAGCTATTTGGTCCACATTCTTCAGAAATTGCGACGGTTTGAATCCCGAACCTCAAAATCGGCGTTTTTCTTTAGTATGGAGGAAATTTCGGTCTTAATTTTTCAAGATACCCAGTTCCATGCGTTTGCTATGCTGGCACTGGGGCTAATGCATGCGATACACATTTCCTAACATTTTGGGACATCTTTTTTCATTAAGAGACAAATTTTAAGTTAGACCATGCACAGAAGACCCCTAATCGGCACTACCAGTTCGAAAAACCCTCGTTTTTTGACCGCCGGAGAAATAAAGTATTTCAGCAGCTTCCAGTGGGCCTATTAAGCTGAAATTTTGTACACATCTCAGTTGAAGCCTTGGCTACAAAAAAGAAAACACCGTATGAAAATCTAAGGCGTGGTTCCAGAGTTACATGCATGGAAAGGTGGATGGTTTATTATGAGACAACCTGTAGTGTTGATAAATCATGGAAAAAATGTTGATTGCGGAGAAGGAGTCAACACGCTAATCAACAAAAAATTTGTGTTGATAAGAGTCAAAAGAGTTAAAAGATAAATGAGTCAAAATGAGTCAACAAAAATGAAGCAACAAAATTTTGTTGAATGAAAATTTGAATCAACACGTGAAAAACAAATTTCAAATTGTTGAACGAACTGCCCAAAAGCCAAAATAGACCCGTTTCACCGGTAAGCGGGTATGTACGTACTCTACATACTGTATGTACATACATAGACGTACAGTACCCTCACCCTATTGAGGAGAACTGATAGGCAATACAAATCTGGCTAGAAACCGCATCGATTTACTGGTTTTTCCAATTCAGAAAAAGAATAAAATTGGCTTTGTAAAAAGCGAAATGGGTACGGTTTCCTGCAGGTGATTACCTTATTCAGTAACCATTCATACTACAGTATCACGATCACCTCACGCACAATATTTATATTGTTTCCAACCAAGAACTCTTTGCAGAAATGTACTCTCTCAATCGTCCCAAGGACACAGATCAAATGTGGCGCGTTGTTCTGCTGTACCTGCAGATGTCACAGGCTGTCATCAATCCCATAGTTATTCTAATTGTCTACCGCAAGGACATCTGCAGTCGTGGAAACAATCGAGTGGAAATTGAATATTAAAATACTTACATAAGTTTTGGCTAAGAAAACGGCATACTGCCGTACTACCCCTTAACTAGAGTATCTATCTATCTACCTACCTACATTACATACGTACAATATATACTACATACGTACTGTATGCACTGTTTGTTTGTACAAACAACACATACTAAGTACATTGTACAGTAGTAGGTGCAGGATCTTCGAACAAAGCACATAAAATACGCGTAGTGTAGGTATACGCGTATACTTTATTATTTTAGCGAGCAACTGCAAAAATAAATACCCAAGTAAAAGTAAAACGCTATGTGAATCATCACAGGTGTTCAAATTTTGACGTTGGAGGATCATGTTACATTGTTTGTATTTGCATGCATAAACCTAACCTAAATACTGTATTGTTTCGTTGCACACTGTCAGTGCTCGTGCAGCTTTCGAGAACGTTTTGCTGTGTTATATTTTATTTGTTATTCTCCGAACCGAACTGACGTTTAGAAGCAAAGAAATCAGCCTAAAACTCATTTCTTGCAGCTGCATCATTTCTGTGCAAAGGCCTACACGTAAAATAGATACAGTATGTTCCTTCGCCTGGTATCCTGCGTATTAGTGGCTGCATCAGTTTTTCCCTTCGCAGCTCTGGCGACCAAAGGTGTTGACGTGAGTCAACGTGTTCCCCTGAGCGCATGGCAGTGCTTGAAGCGAAGCGGGTACGAGTTCGCGATCATCCGAGCGTTCCGCAGTTACGGAAGTCCGGACGCAAACGTGGCCAGCAATGTGCGGGACGCGCGGGCAGGTAAAGAAAGTAGGGTACTGTGGGGTAAACCCGGACACCTAAGCTTTTCTTAAAGGGCGGATGTGGCAAAGATTTCCCCATAGTGAAGGCTAAGATCGATTTTTAAAAATTCCTTCGGTCAAAATATGCAGTTTTTTTAAGACGAATCGATTCCACCCACCTGTCTCGACGCGATTTTGCCTCCTCGAAGAGAAAACCCACTTGTACAGGGCGTTTCGCAATAAAATGCGCGAAAACGTTGCGAAACATGCTGTACAAGTGGGTTTTCTCTGCAGGAGGCAAAATCGCGTCGAGACAGGTGGGTAGGATCGATTCAGCATGTAAAACTGCATAAGTTCACCGAAGGAAATTTGAAAAATCGATCCTCGCCTTCACTATGGGAAATCTTTGCCACATCTGCCCTTTAACTTGCCGCTTTCAGCAAATGATGAACATGGAACATACTGTGGGATACGGTCATTGGTTGACGGTCACTTCGTTGCGATACTGTGGGATAACGAAGTGACCGCGAACCACATACTGTAGCTCATTGAAAGAGGAGAGTTCAAAGCAATCGATCGACTGGCAGAATCAGAATACCGGTACTTGTATCAATCGGTTGTATGGTTGCTGAGATGGGTAGGTTAGGTATGCAAGGTGTCCGGGTTTACCCTCATGTCCGGGTTTACCCCACAGTACCCTCTACTGTAAAACGCATTAATTTCGGAGAGAAATTTTTTTGGTGCCGCAAAATTACCTGATCAAGACTCGGGCTACTTAGATTTTAGCGCGGAGTATGCCCATATCCGTATAACGACAGAAATGGACATTTTTATCCATTTGGGTGAATATCTTCTACAAATGGGTTTTTGATTTTTTTTGTGGATGAAATTTTGTCGCAAAATTATCTTCTACAAAAATTTTGTAGAAATGGAGCCTTTTTATCCTTATCATCTACAAACCGAAATTGATTTGTATATCTTCTACAAACGTCGAATTCACAGCTAGCAGAACGCATTGATGTGGTGATAAGGCTGGAGCTGTGTGTGTGTGATTCTTCAAGGTTTATTTTCTTCAATAATTAGAACCTAACGCTTTCCTCTACATCGCCTTTGTCAAAGTTAGCTTCTTTTCTACACTGAAAAATACTCTTATCTACAAACGAAATTTGTTTCGAACTTTTCAAATCTCTTCTACACTTTGAATTATACAAATGAAAAAGGTCGAAATTACGTTCGACAAACAGTCTCTCTTCTACAAACGTAATTTTTAGAAGAGAAGGCCTTGTCGTTATACGGATATTTCCCAGATTTTTAAGAGCATAATAAAGCTAAAATTTTTACAATTTCCAGCCGGATTTCGATACGTGGACGTCTATATTTTTCCTCACTGCTGCAACGACCCAGTTGGTCAGGCGAACAGTTTCAACAGCGCAGTGTCCAGTGTGAGGAATAAGATCGGTATGGCATGGCTAGACATAGAGGTTTACCGGTGGACAAACAGTGAGAGCGAAAATCTCGACTTTATTCGCCAATTCTACAATGCTCTCACGGCGAAGGGATGGCGCGTTGGGATATACACCAGTCGTTACAACTGGAGATCGATCGCGGGAAACTCAAAAAATTTCGGGGTAAGCGATTTGGCCTGCAAAACCTTACGTATGTGCAACTTGCAAAAACACCATGACGAAATTCTGACGATTAGTTCTAAAGATACATAGGGGCGAAGGGATTGGCTCAGTTTGTGGCTATTTATTTACCCCCATTTTAGGGTGAAAAAAGTGAAAATTCAAGGTCAAATATTGGTCAACTTTGCGGCCTTATATCCCAGGACTGGGTGCGAATTTTTGACCCGGACTTTTTGTAAAACGTAAAATTAGTTGGGCTATTAAATCACGTCATCAACACAAAACTGAAAATTACCCCCCCCCCCCCCCCCCGTCATCGCAATGCTCAAGACTACCTGACATCGCATTTTAATATCGTATCTGTATCTATCTAGTACCTACATATGAAACACTCTGTATTATGTATTGGCGATTTTGCAGAACACCCAAGTTTGGTACGCTCACTATGACAATAGAGCCAGCTTCAGTGATTGGGTTCCCTTTGGAGGCTGGACCCGTCCCAGTATCAAGCAGTACAAAGGAGACGCGAAGATTTGCGGCGTTGGACTCGATTTGAATTATTACTGATTGAAATGAAATCATTTTCCTTTTCTGTTTTTTTGTGAAGTAAAACTTTACAGTACCATGCGTAAGTGTAAAGGCCAGATTTGGGGCTCTTGAACCGAACTGAGCAAAGCTCAAAATCATGAGATAGATTTCGATGTTACAACATTATACAGGGTGTTTCATAATATACTCGCCGGATGTTTGTGTCTATATCTCCCCACCGGAGTGTCATTTTCGAATGCGGTTTTTTGGGTTGAATAGCCAAGGCTTCAACGTTGATGCAGCCAAAATTTTAGCTTCCTAGGCCAACAGGAAGCGGCTCAAACAGCTCGATTTGCAAAGCGTCAATTTTCACACATTTTTGCAGGCGGCCAGGTACAGATCGGCTCCGGTTTTTATCTCCCCAGTTTAGCAGCTAACCCAGTTCTCTCCTTAGTTTTCCTTCCGCAGTATTCCCCTCCCCAGTTTTTATCTGGAGCACAAGTTTCGGTAGAGTTTTTCCACCTCCATGCCACTTCTCTTGCAGATTCGAGCTTAGCAAACAGTGTTACAGCCAAAATTCGGTCATCCAAGCTTTTCCTTGGGACGCTGATGCCATGGTGAGCAAACTGAAGTTAATCTTCGACAAGACTGCTCAAAAATGCATAACAGTTAGCGTGGAATGGTGAACAGACTTGATAGAGCGAGAAAAAAGCGAAAATGCAAATGCGTTGCCCCGCCTCAGTGGCCTGCCTCCGTTTTGCGCCAAAAAAGGCGCCACCACTTTGACCGCATACAGCGCCATGACAATGAAACCTAGGAAGCTAAAATTTTGGCTGCATCAACGTTGAAGCCTTGGCTATTCAAAGCAAAAGACCGTTTAAAAACGACTCACCGTTGTGGAGATATAGACACTAGTATCTTAAAAATGATTTTATATTTTAATTCAAATGAATAAAAATGATGGATTTTCAATCATTTTATTTCATTTAAAATTTTATTTAAAGTCAGTGTAAGGGCGTTTATTTTATCTAAATTCTGTACATTTTAGATAAATCATTTAAATGAAAATTTAAATAAAATATAAAATGATTCGGGCAATATTGAAGTAATTTGAGCCTATACTCGTGAAATTTCTCGTCCTTTTTTGTTGGTTCCTGTCATATTCTTGCATAAAAACACAAAATTTCAATGACTATCTGTGACAGTAAAGCTCTGTTTTGGATCTCTAGTTCATAGTTTCTCAATTTTGACTGGAAAAAATGGTCTGACGAAAATCATTTTATATTCAAATTAATCTCATTTAAATGACTGTTTTTCCCTGTCATTTTATTCAATATTCTATTCAAATTCATCCGCTGAAAAATATTTTATTTTTAATCAAAAATCAGTAAATTTCATCATTTTTAAGATACTAATAGACACAAACATCCGGCGAGTATATCATGAAACACCCTGTAGTTTTGAGCCCGCCAGAGTTATACATAAATAAACTTAAAACATCCATTCGCAAAACTAAGAAAAGTACCTACCAACCTACATTATGTACGTATGAAAGAAAAAAGACCCCGATACTGGGGAAAAATAAAATGCACAAACTAGTGGTCCTCTGAACATTGCGATCATTTGACCATTCTTCGTTTTCTTTCGACTCGAATGGTCGTTTCTTTTTCTGACGTCTCTCGCTCGTTTTCAATTCAACCAAAGTAGCAATCGTCATTCAACATCACCGCTGTACTGTACACACACAAAACAGTACAGTACCCATACCATCTCTTTATTGATCAGCTCAGGCTTTATTTTCACAAAATTACAACTAGGTAAAACAGCACTCTAAAAAGTGCCCTAAAACATTAGTAAAATCACAATAATTTTCACAATGTATATAACGAAGGAGTTACCCTGTTCCAAGCTTGTCTGTTGTGTCCCAGACGTGTCCTTACATTTTGGGACACATCTGGGAACGGGACAACCCTGGGAAAGTTTCATAAGAAACGCGGAAAAACATGGACAAAAATTGAAACTACCGTGCATGATTCTAAACTTCACAATACGCCAACTGGCTGCTGCCGTCCCTCTTGCATAAGTACGATAGACGTTAAAATTGAATCACAGCCAGTGGTAGCGTATTGCGAAGTTTAAAATTATAAAGTTTCAGTTTTTGTACATGTTTTCTCGCGTTTCCCTGCGTCGGAAGCTTGTTCCACTACAAGACTTCTCCTAGAGTTCTCCCACAAATGTGTCCCGAAGCAAGCACCCGAGGCATGTCTGCGTCTGGGACTATGAGTTTGCATGGTGAAAGAAATAATACCAGTTCTAACCACAGCGGGGGGGGGGGGGGCACTATGCATGCAACAATGTTAGAGGTCCTCCAAAGTAAGTTGGGGATATTCATCGGGGAATAGCCCCAATGAAAGCCCCAATTATTGTATACCTACTGTGGAGGACTCATTCTATTATTTTTGAAGTGGTAGTGCCCCGCTATTGAAATGGTTTTTGTTTGTTTCGCCATGCAACTCATTCATTTCATACAAAATATTAAAATTCCGTATTTAATTTACCGATGCATAACCCCCCTCCAATGATTGCACCTGGTTCCGTATGCTATGCATGTATTTCCAAAAAAGGTTTTTGAAAGCGAAGATAACGCCAAAGGTGTCAATTTGGACGTTTTGTTTCTTTTTTGGCCCTCTGCAGATCGCTGTTACCTCTCAAAAAGAAGTGCAAGACATATTCGTAGTGTAATGTTCGATGGCTTTTTCAGACCAGAGAAATTGAAAATTGAAGACAAGAGCGCTCTCAAATTAAAGAGAACCATGCAATCAAATTGGGCACTTCTCGTATTGGCCACATTACTGCTACTCTTACTTTGTGGGTTCTCATCAGTTCAATGCAAGACCAATAACACCAATGATACCAAGCCCATGACGATTGCTTTTTGCGGCGATACCTTTATGAAGATTAAGGACCTACTAAAAGTGAAGGAGTCATTCTTTCCCAAGGATAAGAGGAGGTTGGTTTCATATGCAGTCATGCAGACATGTACAGTTTCGCATTGTCGCGTACAGTAAGCATGGATTTCTGTATTTAGAGGTCTCTAGAAAAATCCAAATTATCAAACGAGAGGCCTCTTTGTGGGAGTGCCTGTCTACCGCTCTCTTTTTTCAGGTCTTGTGCAATGATGTGGGACGCCATCGATTGCAAAAACATTGTAAGTACGCTACATACAGGGTGTCCTACCTAACTAAACTTGCACTAGAATACTTTCAATTGACCATAAACTCCCAGTTTAGGCGGCAGAAGAAATCTGTGACCCCGCTCATCTTTGAGCTCAATGCAAGAGCTATACTGTAAAGTTTGGTCTATTACCCGATCGGGTTATACAAAGTCGACCAATTTGCTTGGGTTTTATTCGATATCGGGTTATATTCGATATCGGATTATACACCAAACTTTACAGCTAGGTAGGACACTCGTCAGAACTGGTAAACGTACTGTATCAGATCTGAAAGCTGACCATGCTTTCCCCTTCCTTATACCGATCAAACGTGCACTGAAAAAGTGCAGTTTGCAACACAGCATTGTCCTACAGTGGATTTCGATAGAAACTGGTCAATATCGTACGTGCATCTATCTGTAGGGAAACAGAGATATCTCGCGCGATCAGTTCATATTTGACATTGACACTGATCAGCTTCGACCTGTCCAGATCAACAAGACGAATACCACTGCCAAATCCTTGATTGTGATGCACGGATGCGCTTTGTAGTAAGCAAGCAGGCACATAGTTATAAAGTCAACTAATGGGGATCCCCGTGGCGAAGTTCAACAGGTGGAGCTGCTATGTAGGAATGCCGGAAATGGGGGTGGACCTTGGAAATCTACCTCTCCAGGTCCAGTTCAGGGAACAAAAATCGCCCCTATTGGACCATTACTTGGCCAAAATTTCACATTTTTCCGCATTTTTTTCACCGTCATTTGGGTTTTTCCTTCAAAGTATTATCTTTCTGCTCTAAAAAAACTGTGTTGCTGAATGAAAATGTGAATAGAATATTATCGCGCGTCTTTTTCTTCGAATTTAAATAGCCTTCCGTCCACACTGCTAAATGAAAACCCCACAAGACGGTGAAAAATTACAGAAAATGTGACAATATTTGCTGTGTTATGGTGCAAAAGAGGCGATTTTTGTCCCCTGAACTTGACCTGAACAAGAACAGAAACTTGAACAGCTTGTAGCAGTGTAATGAGCGATTTTCGAACAAAACAATAAAAGCTTAGAACTTGCTCAATCACCCCAGTATGCCACATACATAGCGGCTGCACCTGTCAGATTTGCCACGGGGATCCCCTTTAAAAAGTTAATAAAAAGTCCCTTTATTGGCTCCTCCCAGTGTCGTCAACTGCCTGCGCCACCTACTTTAGGGAGTTGCAGTGTTGCCCAACCGACACAACTGTTGTCATTTCAATTCGTCGGTTGGCATGGCAACAGTTGCGCAACTCCCATTGGCGTCTGGTTGTTACACAAACACAACCAGTTGACCATTGTGAGGAGCAGGATGAGGAGTTCATTTTCGGATTTTTTTGAACAGTAAGATGTCGACATTCGACTGCTAAGGCATTTGTAAATTTATTTGGCAATTTGAAAAATGTCACATATTATGAAAAACATGCCATAAATGGCGCAGTCACATTGGAGACATGCACTGGCAGGGAACAGAAGAGCTATGGATATGGATACGCCAAAAGTGCACTGAGCGTAATTTTTATTCGAGTCTTTTGCAAAAAACCGCTTTTAAAAATTCCTATCCGTTCTCGAGTTACCGTATTTACCGGTAGATAACCCCCCCCCCAATGCATAACCCCCCCAATGCATACCCCCATATTGGCAAAACATAAAAAATGCCCAATGCATAACCCCCCCCCCCCCCCCCCCCCCTATGCATACCCCCATATGTACTGTACAGTACCTGAACCTACCTATGTAAGCTGGTCATATAGTACCCATAGCCACTCCCACACCAAGCTAAGATGCCTATAACCCTTAAAGGATCAAAGGTTTTTGGGGGTGTGATATCATCCCCATTTATCATCAAGATTTTTTTTTTTAGTCGTCAAAAAAATGGAGAATCGTCCCCGGTTTTTGGAAAAATAGTCCGCATAATTCGGCCCTTTTATCCACGTATTTTGGCAAAATCAGGTAACTCCAGGTGTGATATCCTCATATTTTGGTCATTTTTACTGCATATGTTGATTTGTAATGTAGTTATCGTCATATGTTTGAAATTTATGATGATTTTTAAAAAATTTTTTTTGGGGTGGATTTTTTTTTCCCATAGTTAAGGAAAAAGTCGTCGTATTTTGCGAACTAATCAACATGACATTTTTTTCAAGTGAATAAAAATCAACAGATTCAAATTCAAGTCAACAAAAATCAACAAAATTCAAACAACTCATCAAGAAGAGCTGTAGCAATAATGAATAGGCTTATCAATAGTACTGTCTGTTTAGGGGTGTTCTGCAGCCTTTTGAAAAAGTAATGCACTGTACACACCTTTTTATGGTCCGGGAGCCATTCTTCATACTTGTTGAGGCTTCCGCGAGTTCCGCATCACTTTCCAGGCTGC
This sequence comes from Epsilonema sp. ZAB3_2, assembly GCA_030247985.1. Classification (NCBI taxonomy): domain Eukaryota; kingdom Metazoa; phylum Nematoda; class Chromadorea; order Desmodorida; family Epsilonematidae; genus Epsilonema; species Epsilonema sp. ZAB3_2. The sequence goes on from JASAMW010002992.1 coordinate 15,158, forward strand.
TGTTCCACTGAGAATCTACTGGAAAAAGAGATTGCGGTTGGTAGGCCTGGCCCCCCCCCCCCCCCACACTTTGCCTCAACAACAAGTATGAAAAATGGCTCCCAGACCATAAAAAAGGTGTGTACGGTGCATTATTTTTTAACAGGCTGCAGAACACCCCTAAACAGATAGTACTATTGATAAGCCTATTCATTATTGCTACAGCTCTTCTTGATGAGTTGTTTGAATTTTGTTGATTTTTGTTGATTTGAATTTGAATCTGTTGATTTTTATTCACTTGAAAAAAATGTCATGTTGATTAGTTCGCAAAATACGACGACTTTTTCCTTAACTATGGGAAAAAAAAATCCACCCCCAAAAAAAATTTTTTAAAAAATCATCATAAATTTCAAACATATGACGATAACTACATTACAAATCAACATATGCAGTAAAAATGACCAAAATATGAGGATATCACACCTGGAGAGTTACCTGATTTGCCAAAATACATGGATAAAAGGGCCGAATTATGCGGACTATTTTTCCAAAAACCGGGGACGATTCTCCATTTTTTTGACGACTGAAAAAAAAAATCTTGATGATAAATGGGGATAATATCAGACCCCAAAAACCTTTGATCCTTTAAGGGTTATAGGCATCTTAGCTTGGTGTGGGGGGGCTATGGACTATATGACCAGCTTACATAGGTAGGTTCAGGTACTGTACAGTACATATGGGGGTATGCATAGGGGGGGGGGGGGGGGGGTTATGCATTGGGCATTTTTATGTTTTTCCAATATGAGGGTATGCATTGGGGGGGGTTATGCATTGGGGGGGGGCTTATCTACCGTAAATACGGTAACTCAGAACAGGATAGGAATTTTTAAAAGCGGTTTTTTGCAAAAGACTCGAATAAAAAATTACGCTCAGTGCACTTTTGGCGTATCCATATCCATAGCTCTTCTGTTCCTCCCTTGCATGTCTCCAATGTGAGCTGCCGCCATTTATGGCATGTTTTTCATAATATGTGACATTTTTCAATTGCCAAATAATTTACAAATGCCTTAGCAGTCGAATGTCGACCTACTGTTCAAATTGGGAATTTTGTGTGTAGTCTTTCTTCGTTCAGTTACGTATTGCTTGTTTCACATCTGTGCTGTTGGATTGTTCCTGGACATGGGCAAATGTTCCACGTTTCTGCTTAGGGTTCATTCCCTTATACATATGTACGTATGATGTGGTTGTTTAGATACTTACTACTTACTGTCTCTACATTGCATTGGTACGTTTTGCATACATGTACGTAACGTACAGTACTGTACCTATATACGTATGAAAGGTACAGAATAATGGTATGGTTCAACCACAGTTAGCGAAAGCAGTAAAACGCTGATTGTGATTATCTGGTGCTAAATTCTGCGATGAATGGAGCAGTCTTAGCGTGAGCAGCAACTTTTTCGGCGCCTTTTGTTTCTTCCTGTTTTTCGACTTTATTTCTACAGTTGTCAGGTACGGAAGGAAAAATAAGCACGCGCTCCATTCGTTTTTCAACATTTGAGCCATATATTTCTTGACAAGCACGCCGCTAGCGACTAGCCGACAGCATTTTAAATGCGGCTTTAATGGCAGCGCGCGCTTGTTTGAGCTTTATTATCGCGTCTGTACGCGAGTTGGTTCTGGGCTTTTGCCCGTACTGCGCATTTTATTGGTTGGTTTGGTACTGTATTTTTGAATCCGTTGTGTTTTGGACTGTGATGACGTTCAGCCAGTGTTGTTCCGCAATGTTTACCATGTTGGTTGAGCTGTTTGACCATGGTGAGCAGAAGATTTTAATCTCAAAACCATGCTCAGAGCGGAAAATGAGAAAAAGAGGGTCCAACTTATAAAGGCCTGTAATTTTGTTCTCTGTGGGCCCATCTGGCTCAAATTTTGTCGCAAAGTATGGTATAGTCTTGGGTTTCTCAGGAGCAAAACCTAAGCCTGATATCTCCTGCAATACGGAAGTTATAAGGCTCGATAGTTAGGTAGGTCTACGTGAGACACCCTGTACATTATGTTGTCAAAATTTTTGAGAGAGTAAACGGTCACAGGATAAACAGCCTCATGCACCTTCCAAGCACGTGTACAGTAGTTGTCGATATTAAAAATGGCAATCAAGGAAAAAGACATATAAATTGGGCAAAGTGGTTACCTATCTACAGTAGGCCTACGTACCTTAACCTGCAAATTGTAACTGCCATATTCCGACCGAGAATTGTCTTACTTAGGCGAATGCCCGTGGTGCCGAAAAATAGAATTCATTCGCGGATATTTTTCTCCGCGTTTCCAGTTAGACCTACGTCGTATTTAGTATTTACTATCATCTTCCAATTCTGCGAGAAGTAAAAATACAGTACCAAACCAACCAATAAAATGCGCAGTACGGGCGAAAGCCCAGAACCAACTCGCGTACAGCCGCGATAATAAAGCTCAAGCAAGCGCGCGCTGCCATTAAAGCCGCATTTAAAATGCTGTCGGCTAGTCGCTAGCGGCGTGCTTGTCCCGAAATTTATGGCTCAAATGTTGAAAACGAATGGAGCGCGTGCTGATTTTTCCTTCCCGTACCTGACAACTGTCGAAAAAAAGTAGAAAAACAGGAAGAAACAAAAGGCGCTTTTTTTTCTGCTGCTCACGCTAAGACTGCTCCATTCAGCGCAGAATTTAGCAGCAGATAATCACAATCAGCGTTTTACTGCTTTCGCTAACTGTGGTTGAACCATACCATTATTCTGTACCTTTCATACGTATATAGATTAAGTACTGTACGTTACGTACATGTATGCAAAACGTACCAATGCAATGTAGAGACAGTAAGTAGTAAGTATCTAAACAACCACATCATACGTACATATGTATAAGGGAATGAACCCTAAGCAGAAACGTGGAACATTTGCCTATCTCCAGGCACAATCCAATGCGCCATTTTGAGCAGGTAATCTCGAGATTTCTCCTGCTGTTTCACATCTGTGCTGTTGGATTGCCAAA
>JASAMW010002993.1:0-11274 GCA_030247985.1 Epsilonema sp. ZAB3_2
CTCCTTCCCCGCCGACGCTACAGGCATGGTGACACTCAGCTACATAACTGTAACTGATCTAGGAGACATCCTTCCCCCAGTCTGCTACTGGTGGCAGTTGTAGTGCTGATTCCTCTAGCCTCTGGTTAGCAAAACCAACTGGAGGCAGAGTAAATCAGCTTCCATACTGCAACTGCTCACTGAAGTGAAGTGGCTGATCTTGAACTGATGGTATGCCTAGCTGACTGCTAAGCTGGCTTGCCTGATGATGCGGTGAAATTTTTTTTTTTTTTTTTTTTTTTTTTCACCGGACAGTGTAGTCTGTGGAGCCACTGTTGCCTTTGGTAGATGCTGCAGAAGGAAAGAACTGCAGGTTTGAAGTGGTCACTGGCAGCTTGACCCTCTGCCAATGATGGCGGCTCTGTCACAACTGTCTGGGCTGAATCATCATGGCCTGTTGCTGATGGCAAGCAAGACATCATCTGGAGTCGCCTCCATCTTCAGCTGGAAATAGACTGTAAGCTCCTTCCAGGGGAACTGTCAGACTTGCCCATGCAGGTACTTCTCCCTGGTGATCATCAGGCTTCCTTGGGGCTTCTTCATGAAAGAAGAATGGTCAGGAAGCAACTCAGAGAGTTGTCTGGTTCCCATTAACTTCTGTGGAAACAAAAGCGTCTGCAGGGGACAGTCATTCCTGCTGTCTGAGGGAGACAATCAGATCAGGAGAGTCTGATGCTGCTGTAGCATGAACTGCTGCAAGCCATAGGGTAAGCGGCGGATTGCACATCAGCTTCCAATCAGGGAATCTGCTGTACCCTCCCCCACTCTCCCATACTGGCTCTTCAGACATAGGTCAAAGTTGTCTGCAGGTCACCATTGATCTGACAGGAAGGCTGTTGTGGCAACCAGCTTCAATCCTTCCTCCAGATGTTGGCACATCTGCATTCTTCTCCCGCAGTAAGGATACAGCTCCACACAGGTCCCAGGATGAAGATTTCCGATGCCCACAACACAGGCAAAGAGACTGAAGAATATTTTCGATGCCCACAACACAGGCAAAGAAACTTAAGAATATGTTCGATGCCCACAACACAGGCAATACAATCCTCTGCACTAGGTCGCATGGTCGAAGGTCGTCAGTTGAGCTGGTCAAAAATCGAAGGCTCTGATGCAATTCATTTCGCACGGCATAGCCAATTGCATCATGGTGTGAAGAGGGAATGCACTGCGTCTGGGTGGGTAACTGTTCTATTGCAGAAATGGGTTGCAGGAGCCAGGCCTTGGTCAGGCCCAGCAAACCGGTAGCATAGATGGTAGGACCATGACAGATGTGGAACCCTGGCTGGAGTCAGAAGGGAATTGCAGTCCTGGAGCTGGAGAGCAAGGTGCCAGTCAACCTTGCAACTGTCAGGTGCAGTCAATTCTTCCTCTGTCTGCTGAAGCCCAAGTAGCAAAGATCTCAGGCTTCCACTGCTCCTCTGGTGATGGTCATCTGGCTGGCTGGATGATGCATGGTGAGAAGGTAAGACTAATACTGGCGCTCCCTCATCAGCCAGGCAATGCCTGGCTCAGGTGGTAGAGCAAGCAAAGTCTTGGTAGTAATCCTGGAGACAGGAGAGTAGACTCACTGGGGATGAAGTCCTCCTCCTACAGAGGCGGAGGCCTTCACCACAGTAATGTCTACTGCGTGGCTGTCTGAGGCGACAGTGCGAGGCCAGGCGGTGGCTGCCCATCCCCTGCCTTCAGTGGAGCCGGAGCTCCTCCGACGGCAGCGGCTGCGCTTCCCCCTCCTCTGCCAAACTGTGCCATCATCACAGCTAACACTGGAGCATCCTGCAGATCGAGTGCTCACTCCAATGCCATCCAGGTGGCCTTCTGTGTCACAGAGGTGATCAGTCATCATCATCCTTCTTCAGGCCAGGAAATGGATAGTGAATGAATCCTCGGAAGATGGCACCAGGTGCAGCAGGCTCTGGGAGATCAGTAGATGCCTGCTTGGTCAGCTGTCAGACAGGAAGAAGTCTGCAATGTAGTCACAACACAACACCTGCATAATTCTTCCACTTGCCACCCCTAACAGTCAATCATGGAACAGCTACAAACAGCAGAAGCAGCAGCTGTCTGGGGCGGTGGCAGCTGGGTCGTTTTCTGTGGCGCAGATCTGTCTGCAGGAAGACAAGACCAACTGACTGCAAGGTCTGATGAGGTGCCAATCACTGGTCAGGATGGCAGCATGCTGAATCATCCAAGCGCGGCTTCTTTTCAGCAGTTCACCAGTTGCAGTCCAGTTGCGCAGTAGTTGTGGCCGTCAAGGGAAGAAAATACAAAAAGACTACAGGTAACTACACTTAAACAACTAAATACTGGTACATAAATTAATAGTGGTGTACATAAGATACAATGCAACATAATTACAAAATTGCAAGTACACTACACTATTGGTAGTAGGGGTAGTACTGCAAAAACGTCAAAAGGCTTCCAATGCACTCTGGCTTCTGCTGCCTCCTGTGAGTTATAGCAGGGGCTCAGAAGTCAGTTTGCATGTGTCTGGTGAGTATGGGACAGTAAAACACAGTAGCTAAGGCTACAGAATACAATAAAATAGTACACAATAAAAAAGGAATAGTACTGTCCTCTCCTTCAAAATTCAAAAAGGAACCGCCCTCGGTTCTACACTGAGAAGGAAGAGAACATAAAGCCAAAACAGGTACAAAACACATGCTAAATAAACAATAATCAGATAGTCTAGAGAATAAAAGAACTACAAAATCGTAAACAAATTGAGTCTGTCAGAGCCTTGAATTACAACTTGCTCTGAGAACAAAGTTGCCTAAAAAGGCCTAAATAATGGCTACTACTATTTTACAGAAATAACAGAAAAACACAATTACAGTATGTCTGAAGTCTGCATAGTAGCCAAGAAAATTCAATTACAAATAAACGTCTGAAATATTGTGGTTGACACCACTATACATACCATACACATGGTACATAATTGTGAATACAGAATAAGCAACAAATACTATTAAGTCTACAATTGGTGGAAAAGGAACATCAAAATACAATTAGTAACATTGGTAATATTTCGGGTTAACCCCACTATTGTACGTAGATAACGTCAAAAGACAACTACGGTTCACAATGAACAAAAAACAAGCGTCAGTAGATTAGCTGACCAATAAGCAAAATTGACGGTCTAAATATTGTGGTTAACCCCACTATACCTAACATATGGTACGGTAAAAATTTGCGCGTACGGTACGAACAATACAAAACAACAAAACTAATAGTGCACCAATTACATACGTACAAAGCAACGGTCGTACATAATTTTTGTCATACAATTGATTGGCCGTGCCTAAAAATGGTACAATAAGGTACATATCATTGAATGGTTGGTGCACCACAGAAATACCAACGTCTAAAGGTATGATTAGTACGAACGTCTGGTCTAATCACTGTACGTTAGTATAATACTAAGTACATACAATACGAATATGTATGTCTACTGGACGCGAAAGTAAATAATCGTCTAAGCGAAAAATAGGTACGTAACACGTATGGCTATGTATCGCAAGTGTTAGAATAGGTACTGTAAAAATGAAGATTACGTACATCGTAGAACAGGATTATATACATAGTACGTACACATCTAAATACATAAGCGATATACGTACGTACGAAAAATCTTGCTGCACGTGCAAGGGCAGCAGGCCAAAAAGGGCTAAGCGTCAAGAGTGGAAGGCAAAAAAAAGGTCGGATTGCCTTCCGTTCCAGCAAAGGTCGCTCCTTTGCGAAAAGGGAGCATCCTGTAGCCCGCGGCGCCATCATGCGGACAATGCTACTGGCGGGTAGCAATGATGGTTGTGGCGGGGCCATCAAAACGGATGCGTCCTCCGGTTGGACAGGTGCAGCATGTCTGGGACAGTTCAACTGAGATAAAATTGGCGGCGTCTGCTCGCGATGCAGCCAATCAGCGTCCAGGTTCCACAGCTGAATGGATGAGACCAAGTGGGACCATGGAAGTCTGAATCCCACATGTCGACGCACTGCCCTCTGGAGAAGAGGGCACTGGAACTTGGTCTGGATGTTGGAGTCAACAGCTTCACTGGACAGGAGTGCACAGCTCCTGTCCTGCCGCCTCTATGCTTCCCACAAGCAACTCCTGTCAGCACACCAATATTGGTGTTCTGCCAGGTGAGGCAGCAGTTGGCGGAACTGTGACGATGATCAGGCCTGGAAAGGCAGGACCAGAGGAGTCGGCTATCGCGGAAGATAGACGGCTACGACCAAGGTCTCAGCCTTCTGGAAACCAGACGGCTGCGACCAAGGTCTCAGCTCTCGCTCTATCCTATTCCGCTGTCTGCGAAGGCTTCTGGCTTGGCAAGAGATGAAGATGGCCAAGCAGTGGAGTTCCAGGTGCAATCATCCAATGCTGCGGAGATGAAGCCAGGTGAGGTAAAAATATGTACAGCTAGCTTCAACTGGAACGTCTGATGTAGATTGCTGCTTGCACCAGTCTGTAAAAGTCAAATGCAGTTAGGTTAAACGTGCTAGCCTAAGCCTGAATCTTTTCTTGTTTCAGACTCTGGAGCGGCGTCAACGATGCGGCTGGTGGTCATTGGTCCAGCTTGCGCGAGCTCCCATGGGTCTGACGATCTGTGCCCTTCCTCCTAGGAGGACGGTCAGACGGTCAGCCCCAATGGATCTTGCTCAAGCTTGGCCAAAACAGCTGCACTGGAGAATGCTGGGGCAGCTGCTGCAATGGCGATCCTCCAAGCAGTTGGTCATCCATCATTGAAGACGGAGATGTCTGCTGGATAGGAGCGGAGGATCAAATGGACCAGAGGTAGATGAAGTCCAACCACGTCTGCTGGCGGCTCCACTGGGCAACACTGGAACTGCATTCCACATAAAGATTCGTCAAGCGATGGCAGCTGAAGGTAGTTGTTGTAGTAGTAGCAGTTGCGATGGCAGATAGATGATTGCCATGTGATGTAGAGATGGCAACTGCAGATAGGAATAGTACTGTGCCATCGTGATGATATGAGCCAGCTGGTAGCCATTGCAATTGATGTGTAGAGTAGCCATTGTCCGTGACCACTGGGTGGGTATCCATTACTGTAGGCAGAGCAAAGTTGGTTAGTGGGGCCGTCTGAAGTCTGCAACACTGAGTATGACGTCAGGATTTCAGGTCACGCTGAACCCAATGTCCACTCTGTCATCGCTGGGACATCGCAGCATCCTGAGCATCCATCGAAGAGATGATGGTTAGATGGGGACGACGTCTGTAGTGATGCACCGACTGCCATACTGCCACGTCGACATGAGCAGGCACTGCATCCCAAGTGTTGGTGAAGGACTGCAGACGCTCTCACTGCCATAGTGGTGACGTTCGGGTTTAGCAGCGTTCAGTTACTTCCGTCAATCTCCAGTGATTGAGTCGAGCAGCCACAGCCATTTCGCCGGGAGCTTCCACTTGTAGAGTTTCCGGTACTCCACAGGGTGTAGCGGGGGCCAGCACACCTGCAGAGACTCCCAGAACCCAGGTGATCAGTCTGACCCTCCGTTAGCTTCGCTGCTCTTGACCCTCTCTCCCTTTCTGAAGGCCTCCCCCACGAGGACAGTCCACTCGCCTGGCAGCTGAAGCACCTCCAGTCCAGAAGAGACGGAACAAGTCCCAGGCTAGGCTAACAGTTGGAAGGCTCTGCAAGTGTCCACACCCGATGACAGGACTTCCCGACCAGGACATGAGTTTCCCCAATGGCCTGGGCCGCTCCGCGGCGCGACGCTCAATCCCTGGATCCGACCCTCCTAGCTGCTCCGGCGCACAGGAAGGATGGCGGGGCATCTACTGACTGCCTCCCTTGGTCCAACCCATCACCGCAGATACGAACATCCGCAGGCAGGCAGCAACAGGAAACACAGCGACGAGTCAGTCGTCCATGCCAGCGGCAAGGTCTGTGATCACCAGAGTTAGTGGATAAAAGGTGAGTTGTGAGAGCACGTCTGAAGAGGGGCAAGGCATCGATGGTAGACTCGAAGATGCGTCGTCTGTCCTAACTCAAGAGCTTATAAAGAGCTCAAAGTTTACTGAAGACTGAAGTACATACAGTAGAGCAGATACAGATACGTACGGTAAAACAAAGGCTAGTAGTCTTCGTCTGTTGTCAATGGTAGGGGCAGCTCCTGTCTGCAGTACTGAATTGTCCCCCTCCCAAGTACTGGGCGGTAGGCTCACTTTCGTGACCCTCCCTCCTGGTACAAGGGCGCGGGCCAGTCAGACGCAGGTTTGGCTGCTGCTGGCTGAGGCGCGGGCGAGACGAGTAGGCGCAGTCAAGAAGTCGAGACGAACTGAGCTCTCCTCTCCTGCACGCCGCTTTTATATGGTACATAGCAGCGAGAGGGGTGAGCAGCATTTCTTGTGTGACGCGTGCTGGTCTAAGGCACTGCATTTGCATTGCCTTGCGTCAGCCGGCTGGCACCGCGCCAGTCGCTCGTCTCTCGCTCGCTTCCACCTTGGACCCATGATGAAAGTCTTGTCCAAAACTTTACAGAGGCCCCACCCAGCGCAGGGGGACTCCGGTCCTCAATTTTCTACTAAATTCTATGTACCGAGTCCCCACCCAGCGCAGGGGGACTCCGGTCCTCGATTTTCTACTGAATTCTGGACACTGAGTTAAAGGGGGACTCCGGCCCTCAATTTTCTACTGAATTCTATGTACCGAGGCCCCACCCGGCGCAGGGGGACTCCGGTCCTCGATTTTCTACTGAATTCTGGACACGGAGTTAAAGGGGGACTCCGGTCCTCAATTTTCTACTGAATTCTATGTACCGAGGCCCCACCCGGCGCAGGGGGACTCCGGTCCTCGATTTTCTACTGAATTCTGGACACTGAGTTAAAGGGGGACTCCGGTCCTCAATTTTCTACTGAATTCTATGTACCGAGGCTCCACCCAGCGCAGGGGGACTCCAGTCCTCGATTTTCTACTGGATTCTGGACACCGAGTTAAAGGGAGACTCCGGTCCTCGATTTTCTACTGAATTCTGTGCGTTGATGCCCCACCCAGTGCAGGGGACTCCGGTCCTCGATTTTCTACTGGATTCTATGTACCGAGGTCCCACCCAGCGCAGGGGGACTCCGGTCCTCGGTTTTCTACTGAATTCTGTGTGTCGATGCCTCACCCAGCGCTGGGTGGGGCCTCGGTACATAGAATTCAGTAGAAAATCGAGGACCGGAGTCCCCCTGTGCCGGGTGGGGCCTCGGTACATAGAATTCAGTAGAAAATTGAGGACCGGAGTCCCCCTTGAACTCAGTGTCCAGAATTCAGTAGAAAATCGAGGACCGGAGTCCCCCTGCGCCGGGTGGGGCCTCGGTACATAGAATTCAGTAGAAAATTGAGGACCGGAGTCCCCCTTTAACTCAGTGTCCAGAATTCAGTAGAAAATCGAGGACCGGAGTCCCCCTGCGCTGGGTGGGGCTTCGGTACATAGAATTTAGTAGAAAATTGAGGACCGGAGTCCCCCTGCGCTGGGTGGGGCCTTTAGTACATAGAATCCAGTAGAAAATCAAGGACCGGAGTCCCCTGCACTGGGTGGGGCCTCGGTGCACATAATCCAGTAGAAAATCGAGGACCGGAGTCCCCCAGCGCCTGGTGGGGCCTTGGTGTGTCGCATTGCATGGTTTAGTATGAACATAGTCCCCAACGTATACTGGGCTGGCCTGGCGTCTCCGTAATGCATGATTTATCCAGGATCGGAGTGCGTCCTATACGTTTACGCTGGCGTGTACTCCTAGAAAAAATCTATTCTCAAAATTACGTGCATAGTAGCTGACTTTCATTGCTTGGAAGACTTCAGGGGACGGCAATAGTGGAGATACAGCTAGTCGCTAGTGTCCGTTTTATTTCAGTTGTCTAGCCAAATACAACATGGATTGTGCAAATTTGGACCACTGCGCAGTGCGAATGATCAACCAGTGTTCGATCAGACATACTCTTAGCCTTATGTACATCGCATCATACATTGTGGGGTAATTTGGGTCAGCTAGGGTATTCTTGTAATTTGGTCAGCAGGGAGCAATCCAAATCCAGACTACTCCAGGGTGAAGATTGATTAGTTTATTAGCTTTTCTCGATAACAGAGTGTGTTTTTCTCACCCTGCCCATGGCTAAGGTGCAGTTCACACTCATGCACAGCATGCCTGTAGTAATTTTTTACAAAATCTACACACTACTTGCAAGAAAAAAAGAAAACTGGCAAGTTTTGTGTAGATTTTGTAAAAAAATTCTATGGGTGTGCTGTGCTTGAGTGTGATAAATACTGCACCTTAGCCACAGGTAGGTTAAGAAAACAGTTGATGATACAGCTCTTCATGAACTGGACAGCACCTGTAGTTGTGTCTGTGTGCCAATGTTTCCAATATTGTGACCAACCCTAGGAAGTTTGGTACGCAACTTTTTGCTCAAAGGAAAATAGAGGGCTCTTACAGATTTGTTCCTTGAGTTTGTTTTCTCGACATTGCCACTTGGGGCTGCACAGTGTACATTTATCTACAGATCTAACCATCGTAGAGCAAGGCAGTCAAAAACGCCATGGCTAACTTTCAGCTGGCTTGACAAGAAAAAACCGCTTGCATCTATCTGCCCTCCATGTCGAGAAATTGCCGATTTCCTTTGTACTGAAATCGCTAAAATAAAGCATTGAGCAAATCTAAACATTGAGCATAAAGCATTGAGCAAATCTAAACCTTGCAAATGCCCGATAAATCAAAATGATATAAATATGGTGTATGACAAAGACGATGTATGCGCATCAGGTGTACAAGGTTGTGTGGTGTCATGGTTTTTGCGAGATTTAGCTTTGCCCATGGATTTCCTTCAATTTAGTTTGCAAGAATTTCTTCAGTTTCAAGTCGTCAGAATTCCTTCCACCCGAAATGGCCACACAATTATCTTGCTGATAGTCTGGCTATAGTCAGAGCTTGGATGCAATTTTGTGTTGAGGGACTGAGGGTACCTGAACCTACCTAGCAGGTGGCGGATGGCAAGTGGTGCTGTATATGTGGGTACTAATATGGCCAGTTGGCCTTGTTAGCCTAAGGTGGTGGTTCAAGCTGTCCCAGTGGACAGTTTTCCCTTCCCCTAGGGGTTGGGCTTCCGGTCACCTCCCAATAAAATTCAAGGCATGTTCTGTAGTCAACAGGATCTCCTAGTCAGCCTTGGTTCGATTGAGAGATGCTAAATAAACGCCCTCTCCTAGGAAAACTGGATAACTGTCATGTTCAAAGGGGGAAACTGTGTGACTGTGGTCATCTGGGTGTGTAGTCAAATGGTTAAGGCATTCACCACCTGGAACATAAGAGGTCCAGGGGTCGATTCCCTGGCACATCTGGCAATTCTTTTTCTTGACTAGTATGTCACTCTAGTTGACCCTGCTTGATTGAGAATTGAAGGTTGCCAAATAGGCGCCCTCTCTTAGGATAACTGCCTATAGTCTGCCATTCGAGTTTGCTAGAGTTCTCTAATGGCATTCAAGGTGCATTGGATTCACAAGATATGGATTTCTCTCCATGTTTGTCCCACTAGCAGAAGTACATGCAAACTACTGCAGGTACACAGGACGACTTGAGTCCCATAGTGAACTCTTTCTGGCCAGACTATAGCTGTCATCCTCAAAAGGGAAAATTGTGTGACTGAAGTCATCCAGGTGTGTAGTCAAATGGTTAAGGCGCTCGCCTGGAATGCGAGAGGTCCAGGGTTCAATTCATTGGCACATCTGGAATATTTTCCTTCTCAACTGTGTCACTCTAGTCTGCCCTGGTTAATTGAGAGCTACCAAAATAGGCGCCCTCTCCTTCTCCAAGGAAGATCGGCTAGCTATCATGATCAAAAGGGGCCATCTTCAAAGATCACATCAAGTCACATCAAAGATCATAAATCAGTACTACTGACAGATTGTCCTCAGTACACCTCAAAACGCTGTAAGATACACTTGGAGTCACTAAAATACCTATGTATGACTGTATGAGTAGCAATAAAAGGGCGAAACAGCATTCAAAACAAGCAATACTGAACACTGCATACTGGACATGAACCAATACTTACTGAACTTGTATATTAAAGTCAAGGGATCCCCTAACATCACCTTCGAATTTCAAATTCGAACCCATCCTATCAAAAACTATATTTTTATTCGTCTTTTGCAAAAAACCGCTTCTCAAAATTCCTATCCACCCAAAATTGGCCACACAATTCTTGCTGATAGTCTGGCTATAGTCCAGAGCTTGGATGCAATTTTGTGTTGAGGGACTGAGGGTACCTGAACCTACCTAGCAGGTGGCGGATGGCAAGTGGTGCTGTATATGTGGGTACTAAGTATGGCCAGTTGGCCTTGTTAGCCTAAGGTGGTGGTTCAAGCTGTCCCAGTGGACAGTTTTCCCTTCCCCTAGGGGTTGGGGCTTCCGGTCACCTCGCAATAAAATCGAGGCATGTTCTGTAGTCAACAGGATCTCCTCATCAGCCTTTTGGTTCGATTGAGAGATGCTAAATAAACGCCCTCTCCTAGGAAAACTGGATAACTGTCATGTTCAAAGGGGGAAACTGTGTGACTGTGGTCATCTGGGTGTGTGAGTTTCAAATGGTTAAGGCATTCACCACCTGGAACGTCAGAGGTCCAGGATATGGTATCATGATGATTACCCAGATCGAATAACTCGAGAATGGATAGGAATTTTGACAGCGGTTTTTTGCAAAAGACGAATAAAAATATAGATTTTGATAGGATGGGTTCGAATTTGAAATTCTGAAGGTAGATGATTAAGGGATCCCTTGACTTTAATTATACAGAGTTCAGTAAGGTATTGGTTCATGTCCAGTATGCAGTGTTCAGTATTGCTTGTTTTGAATGCTGTTTAGCCTTTTTATTGCTACTCATACAGTCATACATAGGTTATTTTAGTGATTCCCAAGTGTATTGTACAGCGTTTTGAGGTGTACTGAGGACAATCTGTCTGTGACTACTGATTTACGTATTTTGGTGTGATTTGATGTGATCTTTGAAGATGGCCCCTTTTTGATCATGAACTCTACACAATCTTCCTTGGAGAAGGAGAAAAAAGAGCACTGTTTTGGTCTGGTCTCCCATAACCAGGGCAGACTGAGAGTGACACAGTTGAGAAGGAAAATTATTTCCCAGATGTATTGAACCCTGGACCTACACACCGTCCAGGCAGAGCACCTTGGGTCTCGGCGCTACCACACACCTGGATGACTTGGGGTCACACAATTTTCCCTT
>JASAMW010002994.1:0-16305 GCA_030247985.1 Epsilonema sp. ZAB3_2
CTATGCTCGCAAATTGATTGAAGACTAATGTTGCAGAGCGCTTCTCTGGAAAAGCACCTTAGGTACCTTTGTTTTGTTCCAGAATCCATTTTTCAGACATATTGGGACTTCCGCATCACTTTCCAGTCCGCCGTTCCATTGAGAATCTCCTGAAAATTCAGAAATCGGGTGGTAGGCCCTTTTGTTGCCCCCTTTGTGCCACGCACTTTTCCTGAACAAACTTACCATCGATCGACGCCTCTTGATTCGAGGAATTCCATTCTGGCCATGCCCTTTCGATATTTCGAAATAAATATATTGAATTCGTCGATGAGAAAATTGCAGGCTTCGCTGCGCCTAGGAGTACGTGCTCCGTCGTGCGCGCGGCGCGCAAAAAAAGAAACGAAAAAGAAAAGGAACTCGCAATTTTCTCATCGACGAATTCAATATATTTATTTCGAAATATCGAAAGGGCATGGCCAGAACAGAATTCCTCGAATCAAGAGGCGTCGATCGATGGTAAGTTTGTTCAGGAAAAGTGCGTGGCACAAAGGGGGCAACAAAAGGGCCTACCACGCGATTTCTGAATTTTCAGGAGATTCTCAATGGAACGGCGGCCTGGAAAGTGATGCGGAAGTCCCAATATGTCTGAAAAATGGATTCTGGAACAAAACAAAGGTACCTAAGGTGCTTTTCCAGAGAAGCGCTCTATAACATTAGTCTTCAATCAATTTGCGAGCATAGTAGATGGGACAGGACGAGGAATCGAGGGAGGGTGCATCCATTCCGTGCCACCAACCGCCCGTTAAGTTGAAAGTCGGACGCGACGCACGCGCCAGACGAAAGCTCTTAAAAGTGCCTACGTACGTACTACGGGGGTGGAAGTGAAAGTATGCGCCGCAGACAAGAAGAGCTATTCAGCTATTTGGCACAAGGCTGTAGCCAAGCGGCACTGACGGATAGCCGCTGCTATGGCAGCCAGCGCCCGCCATTAGGGGAGGTTCATAAAGTATGTCACGCAGAAATTTGAGGGGGAAGGGGAGTGGGTCGAATGTGACGTTCACTAGCGCGACGATGTGTCGCTCTAGTACATAAGCATACTAGGGGGGGGGGGGGGGTAATGGCCAAAAAAGCGTCACGGGGGGAGGGGGGAATGGCGACGGATAAATTTTTGCGTGACGTACTTTATGAAGCTCCCATTATTGAGGGGGGGGGGGAGAGTGGCTGGCTAGCCGCCGTCGACATTAAGACCTCGCGCGTTGCGGCCATTAGCGAGCAAGTTTCGTTTCGCTAGCGTCGGTCCGTCTGCGGTTGTTGTTGTTGTTTATTGTTATTGAGTCTGGTGGCTAGGCGGTGTCGCCTTAACGGCCGCCCGCACGCAATTCTCATGCCATGCGATGTCACTCATGCCAGCCAGCCAGTTTAGAGGTCTGAACAAGCCCCCAGGGTTCAAACGTCCTCTGGTATGCCCGCACTGTACGCAGTAGCTGTTTAGTTGAGTAGTCAGTAGGTTGGCCTATAGTCTTTATGCTTGCTCGCGACTTCGTATATGTACCGTACCTACATGGGTAGGTATGGGCTGCGGACAGACTTAGAACATTGCATGTATCCTATCCACACAAGGCACTGATTTGTACAGTGTGTACATGACAGCAGCATATATGGCATACTGTAGTAGCACACATTGTACACCATACTTAGATGGATGTAGATGGTGTGTAGTAGATGTACGTACGTTATTTGTGTTTTGTTGTGTGTTTCAGTGTGTGGTGTGCAGGACTCAGCCAGTGGTCACGCAGACCTTTCCCTGCGGTCACCTAGTGTTGTGCAGGAAGTGCTTTATCAGGACGATCCAGGTAAGCGTTTTACTTCTCCCTGTAATATGCGAGCGTACTCTGACATGGAGTATACATACATTACATACATACATACATACATACATACATACATACATACATACATACATACATACATACATACATACCGTACATACATACATACATACATACATACATACATACATACATACATACATACATACACACATACATACATACTGTACGTGCATGTGTTGTGGGTTGCAGGTGGCTGTGTCCGATCGCAAGTTGCCTCTGCGCTGCGTGGTCTGTCGTTGCAAGATCGTCCGGCTGAAGCAGCACTTGCGGAAGCCGGGACGACCGCGGGGTGGCGTGCTCGTCGTGCAGCAGCAGCGCCCTCTGCTGGCCACGCCGCCGTTGCCCACGCATCGCCCCTCTAGCGGAGCCAAGCTCTTTCCCGCCTACATGTGATGATGGATCTGCTACTGCTTGACGTCTTGCACTATTGACTCGTTTATTCGTCTCTCAACTCGCCTGGCGTACTGTACCACAGACAGACAGTGCTCTCGACTCGTTGTTGAACGCTCTGACTACTGATACTGACGACTGTATTTCGGTTCTTCATTCATTCATTCATTATGTTGCAGCAGCTGCAAGGAAAGGATTTGGACTCGTCTCTCTCACTCACTCTTTCTGCGTGTGTTTCTATGTTTACCCTATGACTGGCACCCGACTATGCTATCTACTACTACTGCAATCTTTCATGGCTCTACTCTTTCTTTCGGATGGCAGCAGGTCTTTAAGACCTGCACTGTATGAAGTTGGAATTGGACCAGCTATATATTTGGCTGCAACAACACGCGCTAGTTTTGAGATGATATGCTCTGCTACTGTAATAGGCACCGACTTTGTTTTCGTCAATATCCGACATACAGTATATTATAGGCCAACATATAGGTAGATTTTCGTGCAATGTCAATGGCGCTTGTTATTGTTACTTTGTAGAAGCTGTCTGTGTCTGCTTTGCAGTGTGCTGCGTAATAATATGTGACATTTTTTGCATGAGTGAGCTCGTTTCCATAGGCAACATCAACATCATTTAAAGTACACATCCTTTTGCGTGCTACCGTTGTGTTAGTCTGTTTCGAGCCCAGACGCTGACGTATGCACTTATTTGTGTATGTGTTTGTTTTGTTTTTTGCCTCTGCTGCCTCTTCTCTCTAGTATGTTGTATGTACGATACGTTCATGCTAGCTCCCATCTCTCCAAGAGGGATATAAAACGTGAGGCTTCTGCATACCCCCACCTAGTGACTTTTGTTTTCTGTAACGTGAGGAGGCTTTCTTGCTGTATTACAGGCGAGGGACAGCTTTTGTCTCCTTTTGATACTATCATCACCCGCCATTGCATACCGAACGTGGACGTTTTTTCTTGGCTTCCTTTCTTTTCCTTTCTGCTTCCTTATCTCTGGCGGTCTTCTGTTATGTGTACGTTCGTACAGTCTATTTCTTTGCTCGGTGTCCTGTGGCAAATGTAGTAGGCTCGTAAGAGTATTTTGTCGCTGACATTATATTGTCCTGTATATTTTTTTCCTTTCTCTGTCTCGTTTTTTTTCGTTCGAAGCAGCCGCAGGTTAATTCGAGACGCGACACGTCTGGTGATGTGATGGTATTTCTAGGCAGAAAGACAGACGCGTTTTCGCTTAACCCTTTTCTGATTTTCTGTATCAAGGTTCGTTAAGTTAGAGGGGACGGTACAGGAGTCTGTCTGTGGTGTGTACAACTGTAAAACTCCAAAAGTTGGGACGTCCTTTGATAAGAATCGGCAGAGAAATCTGTCCTTTGATTTCGATACATATTTCTGGGACACTCTGTATAAAGTGATTGTTCGAACAACTTTTTGAGGCCCTTGCCCCTTTCTTTTCGACATCCCTTAATTTTGGAGTTTTACAGTAAGCGCAGTCAGGCTTGCATTAAAGGATTCAACGCACCATCTTGCACCATACAGATAATGATATTTTTTGTCGTTTCTTATTTATTTTGCCACTTCCTATGTGCTGGAAAATACTCGAGAGCCCTTTGTGCGTATATGTAATATAGCGTATGCCATT
Organism: Epsilonema sp. ZAB3_2; assembly: GCA_030247985.1. Classification (NCBI taxonomy): domain Eukaryota; kingdom Metazoa; phylum Nematoda; class Chromadorea; order Desmodorida; family Epsilonematidae; genus Epsilonema; species Epsilonema sp. ZAB3_2. Next base: position 3,907 of record JASAMW010002994.1, read on the forward strand.
TATGTACTGTGTGTAAGGTGAGGGGTAATTTTTGGCCAAAAGGGAACAATGGACCATCAACGTACGTACGGTCTTTTGTTAATGTAAAGTACTGTGGAGTAAAGCCGGTCGCCTAAACCCCTTTCGAACTTGCTGTTTCAGCAAATGATGAAGATCCAACTAGCTTATTTGAAAGCGGAGAGTTCAAGTAGTCGATTGATATCGTATTTGTCTCAATTGGTTGCTGAGATATGCAGCTCTGAAACTTTAGGTTGCCGGATTTTCCCATGATCGGGTTTGCTCCGTAGTACCACATAATATATTCCCCCTGGCCCAAATTACCCCTCACTACCCAACGTATGAATGCGTGTCGTGTGTTGCAGTTGATGCTGTGGTCAGGCCTGGAACAGATGTGCATTGCGGTAACTGTTTTCGTTTTCGCTCGTCGAATGCGAATGTCAGTTCTGTGCATAGGAACAGATGAAGCTAAACTGTGGTGTTCTTGTTTTTCTTCTTTACACATGGTAGTATCTTTTTTCGGCTGGTTTTCGTTTGGTTTAGGGTACGCGCTATTTTATCTACATACTTATGCTGTAGATAGATGGTTGCCGTATATTGTGTTGCGTGGGGTCTTGTCATAATATTATATTGAAATGAAGGTGTAGGTAGGGGTGATGGGATCGGCGAAGTTTTTTAGGGACAGTGTCCGTACTTAACTACTCCTGTACATGCTACAGTACGTACGTACTATGTACCTATTCGTTCGACTAGAGGTTGAGACGAGAAGCAAAGCCTGTCAGTTTGTTCAACAGTGTACCTAGCCGTTTTGCTATGAGTGAGTATTAAGTGGAGAATATTTTTTTGTCTGGATATCGATGGATGCATGGGGCTTTCGTTCTCTCTCACGTGCAACTTTAACAATAGTAGGACAACTGTAACTGATTACCTTCTGACCAGCGCGCATTTTTGTTATTGGTCACCTAACAGTGGTTGATAAGATTGATCGCCAAAGGAAGCATCTTTTTTATTCGGTTTTCTTTTTCTCGGGAAATGTTGCTTTTCCTATTGAATATTTAGCATTGTTATGTTAGGATTGCTTACATGCTGCTTTGTTGTGTGTACTACATACATACGTGCACCCGTTCTTTGCTTTGCGTCGTTTTCTTGTGATTTCTGGTGCTTTTGCTTCAGTTCCATGCGTGAATGGAGTGAGCACATGTTCTGTACAAGTGGCACACACCTACAATACACATTCGTTTCGTACCATGCCAATTCAGCGTGATGTACGTATGTTGTTTTGTTGTCAAGTATTGACTGTTCTATGGGATGTTGGGTAATCTATGAAAGTTTAGGTGGGCTGTATGGTAATGTGGGATAAAGTCGGACAGGTTGATGCAGTCGAACGTAGTAGGTAGGGTACTGTGGGGTAATCCCGGTGTAGGGATAAACCCGGCCACCTAGTACTGGAAGACCGTTCTTTTTGCGTGGTGGAGGGGGGCAATAAAATCGACCGGGTTTACCCCATGATACCCTACTCTATGAGCTGTTTTGGTCACGAGCTGCGTGTGGTCGACTTTTAACTCCCGGTCCGGTCTTATTCCACATTACCTTGAATGTTGCGCTGTGTATGTACAGTTGTTGGTTGGTGTTTTGAGATGAGAAAAGAAATGACCAGCTCTGGACTGCCGAAGAGACTGTAAAAAGCGAGTGTTTCTCATTTTCTTAATGATAATGAGTAATTTTGGCGCGATTTACACTTGAAGAATGTGGATATGGCTGGATGGATAAGGGCTAGTAGAAAGTATTGACGTACAAGAAAGAGAAAGCACTGAATGTCGTACTTTGTGGTGAAAGTGTGTGATGAGGTGTTTGTTGAAGTGTGTCTCTTTCGTTCACTAGTGTAAAAATAATTATTTCAATTTTTTCGCCTGTAATAATGCTTGTTTTTGTTTTGTTGACGTCTAGTTGACCAAATAAATAAATGAGTCGTATGAGAACTTCATCGTTGGATGCGAAATACGATAAACAAACATTTGGTCACCGATCTGATGAGAGTTTGAAACACATCGCAGCATCAAAAAATAAATTGCATTGCAAGCATAAATTAATTAAAAATAGCATTGCATACAAGTTCACACACGCGAAAGTTTCTGACATTTTCTCGGTGGTAGTGAATAGTATATTTTTAGTTGTCTTGTGTCGTCATGCATTTGGTTGGACAAAGAAGAGTCCTATTGCTGTGAAACAACCCGTATGATTCCATATACACGCCTGCTACAGTATCCAGGAAAAAGGGACTACGTTACGTATGCATTTATTGTAGTTCCCATGCCATCATTATTCTACATATTGAGCTAAGGGGGACACTTTAGCGGTAGGCGGAGCTAAAGAGGGGAAAGAGCTGCCGCAGACACGTAGTGAACAAAAATTTTTTCGACTTTTGTGCTTCTAACTTAGCCACCATGGCCAAATTGGCACTGCCGCACTTTCTACCATAATCCTCAAACACTCTTCTATCAGTAAGCTGAATCTGCTATATTAAATTTTTAACTTTGCCATTGTACCTTTTACCAGACAGCTGGAAAATCTGAGCTTCTTCAGTACTGGAAAGGGGAAGAAAGCAGCTGTCTGGCATGTTCACGTGCTTTTCACAGCAAGGAGAGGCCGAAAATTCATGTGCCGCACACGGGATCTGATGGAGCAAAGGCTTACCAGAGCTGTACCCAAAGCTCGTGGCAATCTGTGCAACTTGCTCATTGTACTTTTGCAGAAATGTGCGGGAAACCAGCGATTTGGCACTGTGCCTACATGCGTTTCAAGGCGCCCACCGTCCCTTCGCATGGGCAAAAAACTGTTTCCAGCTAGCGTTCCAGTTTTTTATGTTTCTTTGTGCTCCCTTTCAAAAGCAAGAATTCATAAAGCCGTTTCTCAATACAAAACTAAGTAGGCCATTATATGTACTGGAATGTTATGAGATTTATCATAAGAAGTGTACACAGCTAACAATGTACTGCTATTCATGTAATATCTCATTTATAACCCAAGCATTCATTCCTTTGCGACTGTAATAAACCATAGCAAATAAACTTTTCCCAAAAAGGGTTTTTTGGTGAAAATGCAATGTTTTGATATGAGTGTCTTGTGAAATTGTTGGGATATCCATGAAAAATTACAGCAAGGCCAGGTTACAGCTTATGAATTCTTGTCCCTTCTATCGCCCGAGAAGGGAGGGAGGTTTTTGTGGGCTGAAGTCTGTATAGCTAATGTCCTCCGCGTCAGCAGCTGTAAAAACTCACGCTTTATGATTGGCTATCCCTACCCCGAAAAGCTCCACCCAAATTCCTTATCTGCTCCCCTTAGCTCAATATGGTGCGTCAAACACTCAGTTTCAGTCGTGTTTATTGATAAGGCCAGGCTGCGCTAGGCTGGCAATGTCCATGACGACTGTCATATCAACGCAATCAATCAAATCTACCGGAAAAGGCAAAGCAACGGTTGCTGGGAGAAATGGGATCATGAGATAATTATTTTTAATTGATGATTGGTCCTATCCTGTCCTCAGTGGCCTGTGGTATCTCTGCTCTAAAGTTGAGCTGTTTATATGGTTCCCTGGTACCTTTTTACAAGAACTAGTTTATTTTTCACGAGAGGCTACCTGGAGGCATGAAGAAGCTGCAATGCGTGTTGTGAAGATGAAAACGTCAGCAGCATATTATTTTTGTTTGTTGAGCGGGCTACTGATGGTGGTTCGCTGGCTTCCACCAGTTGTAGTTGAGGCTGGCACCACTGTTTCAAGTGAAGTATGCGCCGTTTCGGCTGAGGGAGAAAAGTGCTTTTGGACATCCGCCTACAGAAGCGATGGCGAAGCCAAATTCAAACTGTCCAACATCTCCATCGATACTACGAGCAATCCTAATCCATACGGGTTAGGTAATATACACGGCGACTTCAGTGGTGGCTGGGATTCCGACAAGATGGGCGTGTTGGAAACCAAAGCAATTAACGATATTGAATTGAAAGCAAAAGATAAAGTCACAGACCACCTTCCACCGCTCTGCGAATACGGTAAGGGAGTTAGTGTATTACTCGTATATACTGTTGTACTAACTAGGGCCATCATTCATTTATTACCGCCCTTCAGAACAATAACCGCGCGGCATTTGTACCCATACGCCAGGCGTACGTACAGTATGTACGTGTAGTAACTCGGATGTCGGCCTGGTCATATTGGTCCGGTCCAAAAGAATGCATGCCAAAGCCCACATCTGTGGCGAGGGTGCCTGACTGAACCCAGCCATAGCGGATGGCAAAGTGGCGCTGCGTATGCGGGTACATTGCATACATATGGCAGGCAGGCACTTGCGGGGGAACTCTAGCCCGGCGGTATAGCTCAATCGGTAGCATTGGCCTTGTAAGCCGAAGGTGCAAGTTCGAGCCCCGCTGCCCCAATGGACAGTTTTCCCTTCCCCTAGGGGTTGGGGCTTCCGTTCAGCCTCGCGACACTACCTTTCTTTTAGTCCTTGCGACAGCAGAACAGGTAAAAGCTCTGTTGCTCTGCTTTTTTCAGAGGCAAGCGCCACATCGCCGTATTGTCCTGACTTCTTCATGCTGAAAGGCGACTGGTGCTATCGCATCTCATTCTGCGCGATGAGCTACGATGAAGCTGAAAGTTACTGCGCCAACTTCACCTTCGACGGCCGACCAGCCCGTCTACTCTCCCACTTGGACGCAAACAAAGTCAACCATCTCGAGCCCATTCTCTACTACTGGGAACATGGTAAAATGGATTTGACGGTACACATTTACGTAGGCGTTACCTAGTACTACATTATACATACCGACAGACTACGAAACGAGTAATATATGTAGGCCTACATACTATGTGTAATAATATTTCCGAAGACATTGTATTTTAATACAGTAGCAGCATTCGCGTAACACAGAACTGATCGTACGTAATCCTTAATCCTTCCCAACGTGGCTGGCTTGGCTGTTCGTTCACGATTGATGATAATTATTTATTAGGTAATCGAGGAAATGGCACTGGCTCGTGTTGCGCTGGTGGAAGTTTGGTGATCTTCGACCTGGAGAACCAGCAGTACGTTCTGCAGAGTCCATGCGTTCCATCTGGTTGCAGCTGCAGTCTCTGTTACGAGAACAACACTGGCGCCACTTGTGCACCCGAAGATGCCTTCACAGATGGTACCGTATTTTTGGGTGTATATCCCCCATTGTATCTCCCCCAGTGTATAACCACCGCCCCCATTGGCAAAACATAAATTTTGTCCTGTGTAGGTACTACATACTAGCTACTCCTACACCATGCCACTACGCCTCTAAGCTTAGCTGACCATGTCTTATATCTTTTATACCACAATAATCTGTTGTAACCACGATTATGCCCTAAAACCTAAAAAACCTCAAACCTCAAAAACCTTTTGGACCAAAACATATGCCTCTACAGTCTACACACATCTCACAAACAAAAATTTTGGTCCAATGTGTATCCTCCCAATGTTTATCCCCCAGTGTATGTATAACCCCCATCATACCTCTCGCTTTCTGTATGGGGCTATGGCTATACAACCAAAAATATAAAATATAAAAATATCTCTTGTTCTCAAATCTCTTAATAGAGTACCCGCCGCGTTATGGAGTATGGACTATCCTGTCCTGCGTAATTACAACCAAAAATATACTTTACTTATGTATTTATGATCATATTGTTTTTTGTATTATTGAAACATTCAAAATATTTTCCGCAGCGATGGATGGCGCCCGATCTGCCTGTACTGCGCTTGACGGCGTATTCACTGGACCAGCCTGCTATTTTCCAGGAGCTGCGAGCTCCAAATTCTCTGCCGCCTTTTCTAGCTGTCCAACCGGAACCGTTTTGGCCCGATTATACGACCTGGAAAAGGACCGACTGGCTCATGTTGTCGCTGCTGATCTTGTAAGAAATATCTTTTTTGGCACAATGCAGTAAATACAGTGTCAGAGTTTAAAGAGGCGCACGCGAGTGACCTCATTAGCATAAACCATGACCGAGTGTCATTGGGGAACCGCCATCTTGGATAGAAAAGTTTTGCTCAACAAAGCCTTGAACTCGAACAGCAAAGTTTACATACGCATGTACAATTGTACATACACACAACACAGTGCGTGTTTTGTCGGATAATATCATAAGTTCGCGTTAATCTGAATAAATTATTTTCAGACTGCGTTTGGCGATGAAGGCTACTGGACCGCCGGCATGTCTCCAGCCAGCCAATTCGGACCCGTGCCAGTTTGGATGAACGACGCCAGCACTGCAGAGGGGCCGCTGAGCATGTCGCGCAATCTGTCCGCCGAATTTCTCACTCTCCATCCGTTCAGCTCCACTCAGGATGCCTGTCTCACCATCTGGCCGAATAATGGCAGCCTGCAGCAGGAGCAGGACAACCACAACACCACCGTTCGATGGCTCCCCTGCGCCAGCCCTTCTCCAGCTCCCTCCAGGGCACTCTGCATGCAATGTATATGAATAGTAGAGTACGGTACGTTACATTATCGACATTATTTATACGTACTGTATGTCAGGGAAAAAACGACAGCAGCCGTGTCCAACACGAGTCTTACCAAACCACACTGTGTTAAGTTTACGCATGACCATTGACCATAGCCTCAGCCTATGTTCATAGCTAAGCCAAAGCCTATGTCAATTGCTAAGCCTAAGCCTATTTTCATTGCTAAGCCTAAGCCTATGTCCATTGCTAAGCCTAAGCCTATGTATGTCGCATAGCTAAGCCTAAGCCTATGTCCATTGCTAAGCCTAAGCCTGTATTTCCATAGCTAAGCCTAAGCCTATGTCCATTGCTAAGCCTAAGCCTCTGTATGTCTATTGCTAAGCCTAAGCTTATGTCCATTGCTAAGCCTAAGCCTATGTATGTCAATTGCTAAGCCTAAGCCTATGTCCATTGCTAAGCCTAAGCCTATGTATGTTTAATTGCTAAGCCTAAGCCTATGTCCATTGCTAAGCCTAAGCCTATGTCCATTGCTAAGCCTAAGCCTATGTATGTTTAATTGCAAAGCCTAAGCCTATGTCCATTGCTAAGCCTAAGCCTATGTCCATTGCTAAGCCTAAGCCTATGTATGTTTAATGGCTAAGCCTAAGCCTATGTCCATTGCTAAGCCTAAGCCTATGTCCATTGCTAAGCCTAAGCCTATGTATGTTTAATTGCTAAGCCTAAGCCTATGTCCATTGCTAAGCCTAAGCCTATGCATGTCAATTGCTAAGCCTAAGCCTATGTCCATTGCTAAGCCTAAGTCTATGTCCATAGCTAAGCCTAAGCCGTTGTCCATATGTCCTTTGTCTGTCTTTCAACCTCTGCTCTGCTTAACGCTCTAACAGTCGGTTTGTCACTTTGCTCTCACACCACACATGCCACGTGGAAGCACAGTAGACAATAGTATGACAGTAATCCCGTACTGCGCTGCGTGTTCGACTCACGCACTGGTTGCCCAATGTTTCAAACTGCTTCTCTTGTGCTTACTTGTCTTAATAGACAATACGATCCTCTGAATCCATGACAAACGACATGTTCAAATATTTTTCGGTACTACTTCAGCCACGACCCAGATCAGATGCTAAGCTAGTTAAGCCTAAAGCCTCAAAGCATGTGTGTTTGTGATAATTATTCTCACAGATTCGCAATTCGCAAACTTCAAGAGCTTGAGCGGGTGGCGTGTGACGAATGAGACCGGTGGATCGCTCACATCGGTGATTGGTTTGGAGGACGAGTGGTACTGTGGTCTGGCCTGCAGAAGGCTCAAAGGCTGTCTGCAATACAACTGGAAAACGAGTACAGCCGAATGCCAGCTGATATTGCACAAACTCACGGAAGAAATTAAGAGACGTTTTCTGTAAGGATTGAGAGTAGCCTGTAGTATAGGCGGAAGGGGGGTACTTTTTGTGAATCGAGATAATATGCCTATCGGATTCCCCATCAAAAACTGCATATGTTGATGAAGTTTTAGGAAAAAATTTGTTCAGGCATCATCGAGATATTCATGGGTAAAGGTGGGCAGGTCGCATTTTTGCCGTTTTTCAACGTTTTTAGCCATGTTTCAGCAACCGCAGGGCATAGAGAGCTACAATTTGGCGTGCGGAAAGATCCCATAGGGACCCAAGTCTGGACCAATTTTGAGCCCAATCGGCCACCTGTGTGGCGAGATATAGTGTCACAAAGTGCATTTCTGTATATTTTGCACCTGTTGAAAATTTAGTTTTTTGAATACCACGGCGCGAATACATGCCCTGCACGGGGTAAAATTTTGACAGCAAGTAGAGAAGGGTTAGGCCTAAAAACTTTAGTACTACCACAAAAAATCTCTATAATTGGAATTGGGACTACAGTCCTCTCGAATAGTGAAAAATGCAGCAAAAATTTTCCCGCCTTTTTTATTTTTCAAGATAAATGAGCAATGCCACTGAAACATTTTCCTTGTAAGTAGCCTATCTTATGTAGAATTTTATGTAGATTTCAAAAATAAAATTGCTTTTCCAAAAAAATTTAACCCTTACCCAAAATTCACAAAAAAATACTACTTTTGCAAAATTATATGCTAGGGGTTAAATTTTTTGGGAGAAAGAATTTTATTTTTGAAATCTACATCAAATTCTACATAAGATAGGCTACTTTCGAGGAAAATGTTTCAGTGGCATTGCCATTTATCATGAAAAATAAAAAAGGCGGAAAATTTTTGCTGCATTTGTCACTATTCGAGAGGACTGTAGTCCCAATTCCAATTATAGAGATTTTTTGCGGTAGTAAGTTTTAGGCCTAACTCTTCTCTACTTGCTGTCAAAATTTTACCCCGTGCAGGGCATGTATTCATGCCATGGTATTCAAAAACAGAAATTTGCAACAGGTGCAAAATATACAGAAATGCACTTTGTTACGCTATATCTCGCCACACAGGTGGCCGATTGGGCTAAAAATTGGTCCAGACTTGGATCCCTATGGGATGTATGTGTTTACCAAATTGTAGCCCTATAAGCCCTTCGGTTGCTGAAATATGGCTAAAAACGTTGAAAAACGGCAAAAATGGGACCTGCCCACCTTTACCATTGAATATCTCGATGATGCCTGAACAAATTTTTTCCTAAAACTTCATCAACATATGCAGTTTTTAAATGAGAAAAATACAATAGCATATACTTGTCAAATACAAACAAACCTTGCTATCTGTCAATCCTACAGAGAACACCTCTATCCTCTTCAGCATTTTGTGCAATATAGGCTGGCAGTAAGGTGTTTGGTTCATGTAGGTACAAGACACCCTAACCAGGATGCAGGCCAAGAAACCACAGTACCAGTACCAAATCGCCCAAATAATCATCAGTAGCACACTCAGCGGGGAGTCACAAACACAGGCCAGGCTGAGGCTCACTAACTGGTAGGGTATAAGAATCATGGTAACCAAAAAAATAGAACTATACATATGTCATGAATGTCAAGGAATCATATATTGAGCATAGGGGAAGCAGTTGAGACATGGCCAAAGTCACATGCATAAGCGCCCAGCGCAGACAGGAATATGTCATACTATGTGGTACTGTTGTTTCCACATAGGAGCAAAGTGGGGAACCAAAGTGCAAGGGTTAGGCAGAGCCAGAAAGACAAAGACATATGAACAAGAACAGTCTAGCTATGGAGTGAGACTTAAGTTAGGATGGACATCATTTAGCTTAGCAATTAACAGTGCATAGGCTTAGGCTTAGCAAGTGGAACTAGTTTAGCAATTGTATAAGTTAGGCTACAGTGTGGAAATTAGGCTAAGTTCAGTGGAAGTAACTTATTAAACATACATAAGGCTTAGGCTGTACAATGACAGTAGTTTACTGGATTAGGCTACAATTAAACATACATAGGCTTAGGCTTAAGCAGAGTGAAGCTAACAAATAGAAATTAGGCTTAGGCTTAGCATTAAACATACATAGGCTTAAGTTTACAATGGAAATTTAGGCTTAACAATTGATAATACATAGCTTACAATGGACATAAGCTTAGGCTCAAAAAATGACATATACAGTTTAGCTTAGCAATGGACATAAGTTTAAATATGGAAATTAGGCTTACAAGATGTAGTTTATAGCTATGCACCCATTACGAGATGGTTTTGGCTTACTGTACACATTGAAATAGGCTTAGGCTAACACATTGACATAGGCTTTGGCGCTTTGGAATATGGTGTGATGCTTCATCATTTTGGCGCATCGTGGTTTGGGGTTAATATGTTGAATTTTTTTTTGTGCAACCCTTTTGAATTTTGGGCGTACAGTATACATTATAGTAACAATCTGTCAAAATAATAGTGTAACACGGTACCAGTACTGTACTGTAGTCGTGTCGTGGTGCGGTGGCAGAGGGAGGGAGCTGGGAATTGCGCCGGGCCATCGTTTCCCTGCTGCAGTTTGCCATTATTCGGCCAGATGGTGAGAACATGTGGGGTGGAGCTGAACACGTGGATAATTCAGCGGACGGACTGCACAATCTCGCGCCCATTTCGCGGTGTTGGCACAGTCCCGAATTGCACAACTGGAGTTCCCATCGCACGGTATAATTATCAGGGGGTGAAGCGCGAAGACTTATATATAATTTATGGACAAAACACACAGGTATATATTGTATGTACAATTGTACATGCGGTATGTAAACTTTGCTTTTCGATTAGAGCTTGCTAAAAACTTTTATCAAGTGGCACTCGGGTTGGTTTTCATCTTTCTTTCCGTATTTAATTTCTAGACACTTTTACTCATTTCAAAAAAAATTTCGTGGCGCCCACCCATCCCCCCAGAGGCTCCTCGAAAAGGCAGGGTGGTCACGTGATGCGCCCGTCCGACGCAGGGTACAGGCAGATGGGGCGCCATGCTCGCTGCCGGAAAATTATTTTAAATGTTGGATTAGTTCAAAAAAACAATAATCATAAATACATAAGTAAACTATATTTTTGGTGGTGCGTAGTGCCATTACTCGCAGAGCGCCAGCAGATCCTTATTAAGAGATTTGAGAGATATTTTTATATTTTATATTTTTGGTTGTATAGCCATAAAAAAGAAGGTATGATGGGGGTTATACATACAGTTGGGGGTGGGAGGATAATGGACCAGAGATTGTTGGATGCTGTGGACTGTAGAGGCCAGTATGTTTTGGTCCAAAGCTTTTGAGGTTTTGGTTTTATTTTAGGGCATAATCGTAGAGACAGAAAATAATATAAAAGTCCTGGGCATGGTGCTCATAACTTTAAAGCCTGGTGGCATGGTGTAGATTGGCTCACTATGTAGTACCTACACAGAAAAGCAAAGTTCTATGTTACTAGGAAATACAATGGGGAATATACACCCAAAAATACGGGGTCTCTGTGTGAAGGCATATTCGGGTGCATAGGCACCAGTGGTTAGTTTCTCGTAACAGAGTGCAGGTGCAGAATGGAATTCATGGACTGCAGGACGCACTGCTGGTTCTCCCAGGTCAAAGATCACCAAACTTTCCACCGGCCGACGCGAGGCCCCTGCCTCCTCGAATTGCCTAATAGAATGATTATAGTGCAAAATGGCGGGAGGTTAGGGCCAAGACCACACAGGTTGGGGAGAGGGATTAAGGATTACATTACGATGGGCTCTGTGTTACGCAAATGTGCTACTGTATTGAGGAACAATGTCCTTTTCGGAACGTACCGTCATATGGTAGGGCAAGTATAATTACTGGGTTTGGTGTGGTACTGTAGGTGTGATGTAGGTACAGGTAACGCCTCTGTAGTACACGTCAAATGCAATTTTACCATTGTTCCCAGTAGATAGGCTCAAGGAGTTGGTTTGTTGCGTAAATTTTTTTTTTTTGAGGCGGAGTCCATCACGCAGCCCCGGCCTCATGGGGTGGATCCCCGCCCCGCCCCAGTAGTTTCCGCATGGAGGAGGTCAGGGATGGCGGCAAATATCACAGAGCAAGCCTGTTCTGCTGTCGCAAGGACTAAGAGGGAGGTAGTGTGCCGCGAGGCTAAAAACGTTCTAGGGAAAGGGAATTCCCAGGCTCAACTTGCAGCTTCCGCTTACAAGGCCAATGCGACTGAATTCCCTACGTGGTCCCCCCGCAAGTGCCTGCCTGCCATATGGTGGTATGTACCCCCCACTTTGCCATCCCGTCCACCTGCGGCGCCCACAGATGTGGTTCACATATGTTTGGACCCGGGGATGTGGCACGATTTTGGAGCCAAGTTACAGTACGGTTAATTACTGCTACGTACATTATGGTACAATGCACATAAGTTCTGAAGGGCGTAAATGAATAATGGCCCCTCCTCAACAGTATATACGGTAGTGCACTAACTATCCCTCCCTCGCAGAGCGAGTAGAAAACCATATCTTGACTTTAGTGCGAT
>JASAMW010002995.1:0-33390 GCA_030247985.1 Epsilonema sp. ZAB3_2
TTAGATTCCCATTCCAATATTTACAGTGTTGTGAGGAAAAATAAGTCCAACAGCACAACGTTACATAAAGGATTAAGAGACGTTTTCTGTAAGGATTGAGAGTAGCCTGTAGTATAGGCGGAAGGGGGGTAATTTTTGTAAATCGAGATAATATGCCTATCGGATTCCCCATCAAAAACTGCATGTGTAGATGAAGTTTTAGGAAAAAATTTGTTCAGGCATCATCGAGATATTCATGGGTAAAGGTGGGCAGGTCGCATTTTTGCCGTTTTTCAACGTTTTTAGCCATATTTCAGCAACCGCAGGGCTTAGAGGGCTACAATTTGGCGTGCGAAAAGATCCCATAGGGATCCAAGTCTGGACCAATTTTGAGCCCAATCGGCCACCTGTGTGGCGAGATATTGCGTCACAAAGTGCATTTCTGTAGATTTTGCACCCGTTGCAAATTTAGTTTTTTGAATACCACAGCGCGAATACATGCCCTGCACGGGGTAAAATTTTGACAGCAAGTAGAGAAGGGTTAGGCCTAAAATCTTTAGTACTACCGCAAAAAATCTCTATAATTGGAATTGGGACTACAGTCCTCTCGAATAGTGAAAAATACAGCAAAAATTTTCCCGCCTTTTTTATTTTTCAAGATAAATGAGCAATGCCACTGGAACTTTTTCCTCATAAGTAGCCTATCTTATGTAGAATTTGATGTAGATTTCAAAAATGACATTGTTTTTCCCAAAAAAATTTAACCCCTAGCATATAATTTTGCAAAAGTAGTATATTTTTGTGAATTTTGGGTAAGGGTTAAATTTTTTGGGAAAAACAATGTTATTTTTGAAATCTACATCAAATTCTACGTAAGATAGGCTACTTACGAGGAAAAAATTTCAGTGGTATTGCTCATTTATCTTGAAAAATAAAAAAGGCGGGAAAATTTTTGCTGTATTTTCACTATTCGAGAGGACTGTAGTCCCAATTCCAATTATAGAGATTTTTTGCGGTAGTACTAAAGTTTTTAGGCCTAACCCTTCTCTACTTTCTGTCAAAATTTTACCCCGTGCAGGGCATGTATTCGCGCCGTGGTATTCAAAAAACTAAATTTGCAACAGGTGCAAAATATACAGAAATGCACTTTGTGACGCTATATCTCGCCACACAGGTGGCCGATTGGGCTCAAAATTGGTCCAGACTTGGGCCCCTATGGGATCTTTCCGCATGCCAAATTGTAGCCCTCTAAGCCCTGCGGTTGCTGAAATATGGCTAAAAACGTTGAAAAACGGCAAAAATACGACCTGCCCACCTTTACCCTTGAATATCTCGATGTTGCCTGAACAAATTTTTTCCTAAAACTTCATCTACATATGCAGTTTTTGATGGGGAATCCGATAGGCATATTATCTCGATTTACAAAAAGTACCCCCTTCCACGTACTATGCAACCGCTACAGAAAACCTTTCTTAATTCAGTCTATTATAGCTACTACGTAGTGATAAGCAACAAAATGTCCAACAGAGATGGTTTCTATGTAGCCTATACTCATGGCAACGATAATCGTAAGAAGGAAGGAAGGCATGGTAATAATAAATAATACATCCAAAATTGCTCCAAATGATACACAGTCCGGCAACTAGACTATGACACTCAACTCACCCTTCATCACAGCGGCTTAAAGGGGAACTTTACGCGGAAAATTCGGGGTAAGGCCACACACATCATTAGATAGAGCATAAAAAATGATGCAAAACGCACCAAGTCACATCACTCTACGTTGCGTCATTCTTGAGTTACAGGCACAATACTGATCAGTGAGCCAGAAACTCAGCTTGAGAGCATGTAGCTCGCTAACCACTGCACCAATCTGAATAATTTTTCCACCACCGTGTGCTCCGTTTGGTGTTCTACCTTTTTGTTGTATAAAGTTTCGCTGTATCTTCACTGCCTGTGGAATGGGAAGCCAAAAAACGTATGTCGTTGCGCAGTTTAGCACATATTTCGTCCACGTCCCCATCATGGACGAAATATGTGCTAAACTGCGCAACGACACACGTTTTTTGGCTTCCCATTCCACAGGCAGTGCGAAACTTTATACAACAAAAAGGTAGAACACCAAACGGAGCACACGGTGCTAGAAAAATTATTCAGATTGGTGCAGTGGTTAGCGAGCTACGTGCTCTCAAGCTGAGTTTCTGGCTCACTGATCAGTATTGTGCCTGTAACTCAAGAATGACGCAACGTAGAGGGATGGGACTTGGTGCGTTTTGCAGCATTTTTTATGCTCTATCTAATGATGTGTGTGTAACCTTACCCCGAATTTTCCGCGCAAAGTTCCCCTTTAAAGGCTAGCAGAAAGGCGTTTGCTTGCTACCAGCTTACAAACTGGCTGGCTAGTACTACTATGCGTTGTACATATTCCAAGCCAATATAGGACAAAATTTTCATTCTACATGACAGTAACACTGTAGCAGAAATAATATAATTACTAAATAAAATGATGAAAAGGCGCTCTTCAGCAATCGCTATTGACTTTCTTCATAGTCAATAGTATGATCAGTATGATCGTAATCTCATCATCCATGCGACTTTTCCATATCGTGTTCCACCTCTTCTTTAGTATGTACTGTGTACGTATTGCTGATCGTGTTTTAGCGCCCTTTACAAAACGTATAGTACGTCGCGGTTTACGCAACAACGCTAAAGCAATTTTATTGCAGTTTTCCAAAAATATGCTTTCTGTATTCTACATAAATAATATCTCGGACACGCATGAGCAAGAGCTTGTTTTTCGGCGTTTCCTATGTCATTTGGTGAGAACAAAAAGCAATTAGAGCAACGACAAGATCTGGAATTTTCATTATCAGTCGGTAGTGCTCAAGGGATTGGATTAGAGTACGTACGCACCTCATGTACTATGTACCGGCTGTTTACTATGATATGCAACCTCTAAAATGCTAATAACTTCTGTATTAATGCGCCGATTTCAACCAAAATTTTTTTATTAGAATCCTGAAAATTTAGGAAACAAGCATGCAAAAATTTCATAAATGTACATGCACTATTAACGAAGAAACAAGCGATGCCCTTTCAGGTCCTATTTTTCGATGTCTCCGCTTCCGTTCTCCAGCACCTGTGCAGCCATCTTCAAAACTCTGGAAAGACTCCTTTTCAAGCATGTTCATAGGGATGCCGACAATGTTCCCTCAATGTTTAGGCATTGTAAGCTGCAGAAGATCCGAACGGATGCTTGAATGAAGAGGAACAGCACACCTTCTCCCACGTGGACTTCGAAAATCGAAGCGCTTTTCACGCCACTGCCGATTTTGACCCCAATGTTTGAGGCTTCATAATTCCCTTAGTACTTTAGACTCAGTCATGAAATTTTGCATGCTTGATTCCTAAATATTCAGGATTCTAATAAAAAAATTTTGGTTGAAATCCGTGCGTTAATACAGAAGTTATTAGCACTTTGGAGCTTGCATATCATAGTAAACAGTCTGTACTTACCTTACATGTTGCGATGCCTCCTGCAGCATAATACAACAATGCATTTCACAGAAAACGCCTCCTCAAGCATAAATATCAGCATTGAAATATGGAACATTGATGAGCGCTGATTAGGCCGCAAGAGCAATAAGCATAATGTAAGCAATACCTTGTCCCTAGCTTTTCTAAAAACTGAAGTGCCTTTTAGCCCTAGGGTACAATGCAATACTCTCCTTTGTGGGCGTGGGTCGCGTTCAGTGCACTTATTTTATGCCATATTTGTTTCCTGTGAAAATATTCGTACGTGTACGTGTGGTACCATTTCATTGCTGAAGTGTTCCGTTGTGTTTACTTTGCGAGGAAAATATGGGGCATAAGCGCCGTGACGTGTAATCTAAACAATGCGTTGCAATCCAGATCAAAACAACCGGAAGCCTTGATATCTCTCATGATTCATGAAACATGCCTGTCCTTTCATGTCATGTCATGCATGTCTGCCATGTGCTTGCATAAACAAACAGCCATTCACATACAACTTACGGATCACAATGTTGCAGTCCATACAATAAAATGGCAGGCGACACGTCAGATGTTTGTCCAAGACATTCAGCCGGCTTTTTCAATGCATTTCCATACAAGAAGAATAGGATAGCGTAAACGCCAACAAAGGAGCTTTACTTTACCTACTACGCACATACAAGGGTTTACACGTACAGTCCCATCCATCATTCTGGAACATTCCATCACCAACAGCACTGGTGACTGCAAGTGCAACCCGTCGGCATTATGTATGTACGTACATTGTGTAGCCTACATACCAGTTTGCTGGCGCTATTCTTTATCGCCGTCGTTTTTGCTGCTGCTGAGTAATTCGAGTGCCTTTCACCAACAACCAAACCAACAGCTCCTGTGGAGGCGTGTGATCTGATCGAATAGAATAAATAAACACGTCGACAACAGAGCCTCTAGCCTGCACTGGTCCGTACCTTGTGCCATGCATCCTATCCTGCAATGTCTTGATTACGTTGAGTAGTGGACGGATAGTCAAGTAAAACACGATACTACATTCAGTGATTCACCATCCTTCCTTCCAAAACCTTCTAGAACCTTCGTCGTCAATACAAAGGCCTCAGACCATACCCAGCTAATCAACATCAACAAGTGTCTTATCGTCTTTAGAGAAAATGAAGTCGTTCATTTGTTCTTGGTCGTTGCTTGTTCTTGTGCTTAGCTTGTGTCTATTGAAAGCTAGCCGCGCTTTGCCGGCGGATAAGTCCAAGTTGAAACCCCAGAAAGTCAGCGATGACTATGACGATGATGTGAGAATATTGTCAGGAGAGGAGGGTAATAATGAGGACAACGACACAGGAGATGATTTCGGTCATGCGGTAGTGGTGTCGACGAATAGTGGCAATGGGAACAGCTCGTCCAGTGCTTGGGCTTCCTCCTTTCACAGCTCAATCAGTACCATCAGCGATGGACAAGCTCTGCACGTCAGTCAGAGATGCTTCGACGGCGAATGCGAGGTGTGCGTTAATCAACGGTGCTGGGAGAATGTGCAATTTACAAGACTAACAGCCAAACGTAAGTACTTATTTAACTGCTGAGGGGTCGGTGAAAGAATATTGTACAGGTGTGTAGCAGTTTGGATAATGTGAAAGCTGAGATGCTGTACGGTATATGGTTTCAGATGGGTGCCCCATTGCTGCCTGCTTGCCTGACTGCAATGGACTGAGAAAGGACGAAGATGGATGTCCAGTGTGCATGTGCGATGGTAAGCATCGACCCAAAACCAAAGCCCACATTATAGTCACACAGCACATCCCAAATTCTCAACCCATACCCCTCAAAACTGATCACCCACAATAAAGCGAAAAAAATCTGCCATGATCTAATCAAAACCAATACAGGAATTAGGCCTACATATTTTTGATCTCATATTGAGATCTTTCCACCGCCTAAACCTCCCCATTGAAAACAAATGCATAACTACATACCTACCCAGTCCGTACAGCAGTTGTACGATGCATAACACCCAGTTCGTACAATGTTTTACCTGCAAAATGTAGTCCCAGCCTCCAAAGGCAGTTCCAGTCCATTTCCTCAATCCATATGTCCTGCATCGCATGTACTGTAGGTACGAAACGTACCTAATCTTGTTCCAGGTTTCACCACTCGAGAGCCCTGTGATAACGACACTGACTGTTCGGGAGACGGGGCCATCTGCGATGCGAATATCTGTCGCTCTCCAGCGCTCAATCCCGACGCCGCGGTCTACTGCGAGCACAGTTTCCAGTGTCCGGCCAATGAGCGATGCGGATGGGAGGGAGACTGCTTCCCCTCTACCCTGAACCATTCCACCAGCCAAACGGAGCCCTGTTTCTTCCATCACGGATGCGAAGAAGGCTATTTCTGCCAGTGGGGCACCTGTTGGATGGGCGAGCGACCGAGAAGCTTCTGGTCGCAATTCTGGGATATGCTCGGAGGGAATAAATAAGTAGTGAATGAAGGAGGGTTGAGGAATAGGATACTGTGGGGTAAACCCGGACACCTAAGCTTTTCTGAACTTGCCGCTTCAGCAAATGATGAACATGGAGCTCATTTCAAAGAAGAAAGTTCAAGGAATCGATTGGTAGAATACTTGTCCTCAATCGGTCGTATGGTTGCTGCGATATACGTGTCCGGATTTACCCCACAGTACCCTACATGATACATCTTCTACCAAAGCGGTGCAATGAATAGGTGCGCATCATGACCTATAGGACACAACAGATTCTGAAGGTTTACATGGCATTTAATTTTCATACGATGCGCAGCATTTTTTATGGAATAAAAAATAAGGTTGTCCAAAATAAGGTTTTGAACCTTTTGTTGTTCCCACTTGCGTACGAATATCATGTTTTGCAATCTCTCGCCAATTTGTTGCTTGATAATAAACAGCTTTACTTCTGACATGACACCTGTCTCTGCTATCCAAGACAAACGAACATCAGATTTAGAGCATAAGCACATCAAATTACGTTTGTACATAAAAAAGGTCCATCTCTCAGAATTGATCCATTCATACCCTGCAACCTGTTCCTTCACCACAAACCCTACAAAACCTGAAGAAATCCTGCATGTTAGTAGATAGATAAGCGCTACACACGTTTGAATATCGAAATCATTTGTTTGGAAGCAGAAAGATTATACCGTACTCCTCACAGAAACACGGCAATACAAGGGGAAAACCCAAAGAGAATGCTCGAAAAGCATGCTGCTTCATTATTATCATTTACACACACACACCTATGTACGTACGTATGTACAGAAACAGACTAGAAACGGCGCAAACAACTTCATGGAGGACAGTATAAAACACAGAAAATTATGCTATGAAAATACTCAGAAATTATGCAGTAAAAATAAATACACAGAAACAAAGGCACTTTGGTCTCCAGCAGAAAAGAAAAATATGCATCCACATATCCAAATTATTCCACAGTCCAATCAAACAAAAGAAGCGACTGTAGTCTTAAAAAAAACAAAAGGCTCAAAAACTACATGAGTTTGCTTTTGTCCACGCAAAAACAGCACACAAAAACACAGCAGCAATATCATTAAAGGGATAAAACAAATGGACACATATACACACTAATCTACCCGTGTGAACACCTAGACAAAAAACTTCTGCAACGCTGCAAACATTATGCACAGTTATACAATGGGAGTGGACACAGTGCCACAATGAGAATACTCATGCGCTCGCGCTATCTCACATTCTGGAAGCATGAAAAACGCTAATCATGATCAAATCACGGCACCTCATGTGTAGCAGAACACGATACCTTGCACTAACACATACCTTCATAATAAAATCAATATCGTACATTGATCAACCTGCTACAGAAATTATGCAAACTCATTTATGAATCGTTCACAATTCGTGAGCTTTCAGCTATAGAACAACGACTTGCGAAAAGTAGTCGTACTACCGCTGTAGAAAGGCCTACAGTGTAGGTACCTGCACGCATAAGCTGTACTGTACGTACACGTACATACTACTGTGACGTGCTGCGTTCCGTATGGCGATAGACGGGCCCCGAAAAGGGGGAAGAGAAATAGGACCGAACGGGAATCGAACCCGCTACCCTCGGACACAGCTGTGGACACAGTAGGCACACCACCACGTGCCGGCCCAGGGACAGATGGCTACACTCGCCTTGCATACCTAGAACTACCAGTTTACGTCACTACTGGCCTCGGACGCCACTGCCATACGTACGCAACGCAGTACGTAACAATACATCATATCGTCAACAACAGCCAACAGCATGTACGTACTATTACATTGTACGTACGTATTCAATACTACACACACATACCACATATACCATCGCGCCGAGCCAACTTTTCCCATCTTTTGCTGCCTCCCTCTTTCTTTCTTTCAAGCGAGAGACTGCCTCTGCATAGGCCTGTGTTCCGATGTCCCCGGTTTAACCACCTCTTCTTTCCCATTACTACCACCACTTCGAATGCGGGCCGAGTCGAGAATGGCGAAGGGCCGGCCGGGGAACGTCTTCCGGTCCGCAATCCGCCGGGCGGCGTCCGACAGCTGCAGGAGTCGATCCCGGTCCGGCTCCAGATACTCGAGGATCCACTCGTCCACGGTATCCGGCCAGTAGATCAGCGCCATCTCCTGACGCAGCGTTCGCTCCAGCGTCTGCAGGTCCTGCAGATGCATGCTGATCTTGTCCGCCAGCTGGTCCAGGTACCAGGCCGACGAGTAGTTGTGCCGCGTGTTAAAGGCCGAGAGCCAGCCGGCCAGCTGGTAGTCGTCGTAGAGATTGCTCGTAAAGGGGGCATCTGGCGGAAAAGTTCGTTTCTACGGGGAGGCAAATTACAAATTTCTAACATTTGAAAGCACCTACCTACGTAAAATTTCATCCTCTTTTTATCTAACCGCACGGTTTTGAGCTGATTTTGCCTCTGTGATGCAGGGAACCAGTTAGGAAGGGGATTCCGCAAACACTTCCGCCTATTTCGCGCATTCTAACTGGGTTCCCTGCTTCAAAACGGCAAAATCAGCTCCAAAACGTGGGGTGAGATCGAAAGAAGATGAAATTGTACACAGGTAGGTGCTTTCAAATGGTAGAAATTTGAAATAGGGTACTGTGGGGTGAACCCGGACACCTAAGCTTTTCTGAACTTGCCGCTCAGCAAATGATAAACAAGGTAGCTCATTTGAAAGAGGAGAGACTTGTCCTCAATCGGTCGTATGGTTGCTAAGATATACTCGGTGTCCGGGTTTACCCCAAGTACCCCATCTCAGCAACCATACGACCGATTGAGACAAGTAGTCTACCAATCGATTCCCTGAACTCTCCTCTTTCAAATGAGCTACCACGATCATCATTTGCTGAAGCGGCAAGTTGAGAAAAGCTTAGGTGTCCGGGTTTACCCCACAGTACCCTACATGCCTCCCTCGTGCAAACTATCCCGCCAGATGCCCCCTTTAAGCGACTCCAGACTCAGACGCAGCTGCTGCACGCCTTGGTAGACGCGCGCCCCCGGGAACTGGCAGTAGGCGGCCACCCCCCGCGAGTCGATGTCCAGGGGCGAGGAGCAGCGGAGGGCGGTGGACGCCTCCTTCACAGCCTCGTGGTCGTAGGCGGCGCGGCCCACCACGCGCAGGTTCACCGCCAGCGACGGCAGGCCGACCGGCCACAGCTCGCACAGCACCGCGAAGTGGTCGAAGCGCTGCCAGCCCGTCAGAATCAGGCCGCGAAACTCCTGCAAAGCAAACAGCTCTCGCTTTTTTTTGATTCGGTTCTATGGACGAAAGTATTAGACACAGCTTGCTCTTTTTTATTCGGTTCTATTGACCGGTTGCGCTAAGAACTGAAAGGCGGTGGGTCGCGAATTGAATCCTCCGTACTACTAGGTACCTTCCAGTACATGGGGGATTATACACCAGGGGATATACACAGGGTAAAATTTATGTTTTTCCAATGGGGGTTATACACTGGGGGATATTCACCCAAAAATATGGTACCTTATTCTTAAAGGAGTACGTGTTTTCCTTCCTGCTTCTTCTTTCAAGGCACGTACTCCTATGAGAAAAAGGTAGCTTGTTATCCTGAAAGGACTAACCGTATTGTACCTACCCCTTGCCCTCCCCTCACCTTGAATCCTCGAAAGAACCGGGTCATCTGCTGCGTCCAGCTGATATGATTCTGGAGGTAATGCGGGGGATTGGAGTAGTATCTGTTGGGGCCGTCCGCGCCCTTCCACGCGCTTCCGCCCCAAATGTAGGGGAAGAGCTCCGCGAAGCGCTCCCACATGTCCGGCATGAGGAAGTCGTTCAGGTTCTCCGCGTACGCCCACACCACCGGTTCCACCAACTCACCCAGATCGTACTCCTTGAATGGAATGAAAGAGCTTTAGTATTCGTACAGCACCAGCTAGCACAGAAAACGAACCGCAGTCTACATGCAATGCATACTGTACAGTAATTGGGTAGACCAGCAGTTAACTCCTCCCGGATTTCAAAGTCTCCGACGCCAACTGGTTGTGCATCCGTTGACAACCGACATATGGAGGAGTTGTGCAACCGTTGACAACCAAAATATGAAAAGTGCTGCACAACTCCTATATGTTGGTTGTCAACGGTTGCACAACTTTTCTATATGTCGGTTGTCAACGGATGCACAACCAGTTAGTTGGCAAGGAGACTTTGAATCCCAGGAGGAGTTAAGCTACTGTACCTTCATGGTGGCCGTGTCGATATTGTTCAGCATGTCGTGCCACATGAGCACGCGGACGCCCGGGTGCTGCTCGCGGACGTGCTTCGCGATGATGGCGATGTGACGCAGCATGAGGCGCTCGCGAGACCCGCTCAACGCACTCCGCATCAACCGCTGGTCCTCGTCGCACATTCCGATCTGAACAAGACACGAGAATTGCAAAACAAAGAGGCAGCTGAGCTTGTTCTCCAGCTTACTGCTATGTCGCCTTGAGCAGTACAGTGCGCGTCACGTGCAATAGGGGAATCCCCGCGATTGCGCGAGCGCACCGCGCGCAACCGGCGAGACATGCGCGGGAACAACGTGAGTCGGTCTCTTTGAAGTGGATGGATATGTTCTCGGAGCTTTCCCTGCGCGACTCACGTTGCTGCGCGCGCGATCGCGAGGGTGCACGTGACGCGCACTGTAGGGTACGGCGGGGTAAATCCGGAGGGAGGGACAGGCATTTTCATCTTTCTCCTGCTATCTATGCGTAGCTTCACCATCACGATATAAATAGCCTAGTGTGCTGCAGTACATAACACAACACACGAGTACGTACGTGAGCAAACGTACGGAATGACTAAATAGGTGTATTCGTACGTACACCATGCACGTGCAGAGTAAAATAACGCACCTGAAAGGCTTCGTCGGCTCCGATATGAAAGTAGGGTAGCGGATGTCGCTTGTGCAGGGCGATCACCTGATCCACAGCCTGTTTCACCAGATTTACGGCCTCATCATTGCCCAGACAGATCACCTGCGGATAGCGCAGCTGCTGCCGCAGGTGGGCGAACTTGTCGTGCTTCAGGATCCACTCCAGATGCCCGAACGTCTGCACCAGAGGAATAATATCCAGGCCGGCCCGCGTCGCCAGCGACAGAATCGTCTCCACGTCTCGCTCCGAGTAGGCGTTGCCGTGCCGCGTTATTTGCAGATCGCCTGTAAGTACGAATGCAGATGAAGCACAACTACAGTCTGGCCAGAGAGAGTTGGCTATGGGACTCAAGTCGCCCTGCGTAGTTTGCATGTACTTCTGCTAAATAGGAGTACACGAAGCACGAACAGAAACCCGCATTTGTGAATCTATTTTATGCAACGCGCCTTGAGTTCCACAGCTCACTCTGAGCGGCGAGACTATCACCGCCTACCGTAGCAGGTGACGGTTGGCAAGTGGCGCTGCGTATGCAGGTAGGTACGTACATACATGTAGCAGGCACTTGCGAGGGAACTCTTGTCCGGAGGCGTAGGTCAGTTGGATAGAGCATTGGCTTTGTAAGGAAAGGGCGCGGGTTCGAGTCGGGCTACTACACAACGGGCAATCTCTTCCCCTACTCCTCCTACTTCTTCAGTTCACCTCGCGACATAAACGTCACAGCAGATTTGTATTTCGGTCCAACCCACTGGAAAACTACCCGACTCAGGTGAGTTAGGGGAAGTCACGAAAAGCTTGGTGACCGACTAGAGTGGAATCGAATGCTGTAACCTACGCACATTTCGAGCTTACGTCGGACGTACGTACAGTACATTATGTCTCTCTCTATACTTGTAATGAAAAGCGGCAACAAAGATAACTTATCGACACAGTGGGAGGAATCGAACCCGCGTCCTGGCACTCTCCCGCAGATCGCTCTATCTACGCCACTAAGCTACGAGCGTTCCCAGCACACAAACCCCGAACTTACCGCTATAAGGAAACATATCCTCCCACTCCAGCAGGACGCCGGTGGCTCCCAGTTGCTTGAGCAGCGGGAAAACGTCCGCGAAATAGCTCACTTTCATGGCTGCGCCTTTCAGGTCGAAATGTACCACTTTGTGCGGCGGTACGAATTTGCCGTTCACAAATTTCGGATAGCCTTTCCGATCGCTAGCTAATCTGCTGCGATTCAGTTGCAAGTTGTTTTGCTGCTGCACAGGCGGCTGCTGTTCGCCTAAGCGATGCCTAACTGGAACATTGTTCTGGGCTGCTTGATGAGCAAGTTGTGGTGGTGGCTGTTGTAGCTGTCTATGCACGCTGTCGCCACCGAATTCTACCGGAAGACGATCCTTATTCGGGATGTTCATAGCTGCTGCAGGTGGAACCTATAATATATACGTACGTATACAGCACACACTATTCACCATGCGCTCTTAGAATGACGCAAATGTACACGCCGATTGATGAGCGGGCTGTGTGCACAATAGACATAGCCAACATTTCACAGGCCAATTCACTCGTACAATGTTGAAGCTTAGAGGAGCCGAAAACGACAACGCTGGTCTGGGGCTGCTCCAGCCATTTTTACTCAAGCAAGACCCGATGAGCTCAGTACGAGTAAGTTGACCTGTCTGATGGCGCGCCTATTCAACGTGAGCTGGCTAGCAATAAGGTAGGTATTAGAGGTCACACGGGTAGGCATTTTGCATTGATCCGGGTCCGGGTGCCGGTCCGGGTACCCGTGAGACAACTAGTAGGCATACATAACTATCATCATTCATTCCATGCACCTGCTTACTATTTTACCTGGGCTGGTTGCAGACGCCTGGCCCCCAGATGCTTCCGCATCGTCGCGTCCACTTCCGCTTCGCCTCCCAAATGTCTCGAATCGAAAGGGTCCAGTTGTGGCGCGGGCGGATGCAAAAGTCCCGGCTGCTGCTGTCTTCCTCTATTCACCACCGCCGGATCCTCATCCCCTCCTCCGTCTCTTATTCTCCTCCTTCCACCCGCAACATTGTTAACACCACTACTGCTGCTACTCCGCAAACTCGGGACGCCGTTTTCGCCTCTGATGGACGGGGAATCCGTCAAACTGCGCATCAGTAGCACCAGGCCCACAAGACCGACCAACAGTACCGCGAGGGCGCGACTGCGCAGCCGCAGCGTCTTAACGCACAGCTGACGAAGCATGTGCAGCAGGGACATGACGGGAATCGGAACTCACTCCGCGCAGCAGTTGCTCCTGCTGCTAACTAAGCTCAACCAATCTATTCAATTCACTGAGAGCAGCTACGAAAGCAGATCGGGAATCGAACTTGGGGGAGAATCGAACTGCGCGGCTAATGCTGTGCCTTTCAGCGAGATAATTTACCACTCTGCTACGAAAGCGAAGTGCAGAACTGTGGGAATCGAACTCCAGGTGGATGGCTGCGCCTCCAGCCAAAAGCTCTACACCACTGAGCTACGTGGGCGCACGTCGTTGATCGATGAAAATGAGCAGAAGATACGGGGCGTAGCTTCGCGTGTTATATTATTATGGCATGAGCAGAAAAATGAGAAGTTGCCAGCTGTGAGATTTTGCAGCGGTTATGCAGAAATTTTCTTGTTCACTCACGGCTCACACTGAGATCTGTGCTCTCTTTCACACAGCCAACCAGCCTGCAACAAAAGAAGGAAACAAAATGACTCAAAATGTTTGCAATTGCAATAGTAGACGAACGTAGTTTAGTTACAGTAAGCAATGCACGATAAAGTTGGCTCCAATAATGACCGTACATTACATTCATCCACAAAAGTGCGATACATCATGTACGTACACTATGCATGCAGCGAACTACGTTACGTACAATTCACCGTCTGTACGTACCGTAATTTCCATGACGTGCATTGGTCATTGGTGCCTACTGCCTCCTTTCTTCAAGGCAGCAAGGCATGTGATGCGTACGTGCAATATTGTGATGCAAGGCATACAAAACACTAACTAGTACATAAATGTACCTGTAAGATAGCCTGGTGTATTCAAAGCTCCTTTTCTCAGCTGCTTCCTGTTCGATCCAAACGGCTGCCAAAAAGCTACTGTTACAAAGTAGTTCGAGCTGCAGCTTATGACGCGTAGCGTAGCACCGTTTCATCCACATACAGAAAGCAGTATTTATAGCAAATAGGCGCACGTAGAATCGGCTGATGATTACAAACGCATCATGTTCCACTGTTGTAGCCGCTGCTCCAGTACACTGCGTGTACGTACGTACGAAATGGCAGACGTTTTTTCTCGGAGTTTTTCTCGATAAAAATGCACATACGTAGGGTTTCACTTCACCCCATTCAGTGCAGATTCCGCCTTGATTTTTTAGCAGCCTCGACCTGAAACAAGGAAAAGAGACTTCTATAGACACACTCACATCATCAAGCGCATCCTGTACCACGCCAACCCACTGCAAGGTGAGTGCCAATGTTCGTTGTTCGTCCGGATAATGTCGGTACGTACGTTAAAATTCATCTAAAAACAGCTGGAATCCGCGTCCGAGCGTGTAACATAACAATATCAGGAAATATAAAAGGATGATCCTAATGCGTTTAGTACACGGGTAACCAGGGAAATTTGGGCAGTACGTAGTGAATGAAACCTTATTACGGAAGTAACGAAGTCGGGCAAAGTCGCATATTCAACGGGATGTTCCTGGACCCATCCAATCCACCATCAAGTATTTGTGTTCGTGTTCCAAGTTACTACCGATACTGTCCCAACTTACCCCGCCGTACCCTACATGCGGCAAGGCAGATAAACCACGAAAAAAGGTAAACGCAACAGCGCCACATCATTTCCTGTGCCCTTGGCCCACGTTTCAGAAGAAGAGAACTTGCGTCTACACGCAGAAACATTACATGGAAGTGAGGGAAAACCTGCCGCATAAAGTCTCTCACACCCGACAGTTCCAAGAAGAATAGGAAGAAAATAGAAACCTCAGCAGTCAGACTACACTCAAATATAGAAGAGAAGAAGAATAGAGGCGGCAAATATCACCGTCCCTTCCCCATTGTGCATTGCAGCGTTCAGTGTCCTCGAAAGTGAGTAGAGAGACAGCTCTCTCCCTGTGTGGCCCCCCAGCGGCGCAAAATTTATATGCAATCTACATAGGCCAACCTCTTTCGTATGCACAAAATTCACTTTGGAATGGTGGGAGCATCTGCGAGGAAAAATCCAGCAAAGCATCGTCCGAAACTCTCACGGGTTACATACAGTACATACATACATACCAACGACTTCCGAAAAGGAAGAGTATGCAAAGATGAGTGCATGATGCATACAAAATCTACTTCCGCTCCACGACACAGACACACTATTCCCAAACGAAGCCGCGACACCTCTTCAAAATGCGATCGGGAAGCGCCAGAATCATAACCTCTTTCGAAAAGAGGCAGTTTGCGACATATACATATTGGAAACTCCCCAGACAGACACCCTCCATACGGATGTAAAAATTTTACTGATTTCTGAGTGACACGGCGGAGCTGAGAGAAATTTTCGCGCTTGTCGCAAACTAGAGTCGCCATCAAACTCAAGAAGCAACGCGACACATAGCACGTATGCACTCAGAGAGGAAAGCATGTCGTTTCTGTCAAACCTTGAAGAGTAAAATCGCATTTCATTCCAACCCAAGAAAGAGCTCAACAAGCCAGCGAGAGAGCGATTTGCTTTCTTCCCATGTTGGGAAATCGCGTGCCTTATCGCACTTTTCCAGAAGAAAGATAAACTCAATTCCAAATACAGCTACATAGCTCTCTCCAATAATTCGTTGTTCGAAGGTCGCTGACTTCATTTCAACGGAAAGAAATAGCAGCATTCCAATTATGGACGGCTGCCCTATCTTCCACTTTCAAAGAATAGAGTTTGAGAGCTCCTACAAAGAGACAGCCAGCTTCAAGCTAAAACCACAATCAAACTAAGACAGCAAAGACCCAGACGACGCCAATCTTTCCCAACACGGCCATCATTCCTTAAAAAAATTCTTGACAGTGGACAGGAGGATGGCGGAAAAAGGGTTAATTTTCAATCGATTTTCGCCCTATCTGTGGTGCCCAGTCACGCATCATGAAGGCAGGAAGTAAAACTCTTGGAGGCGGATGCACTAAAAGTGGAGGCAAAAACATCAAAACCGAACAGATACAACGAAGGAAATCGAAAGAAACCTAGGCCTAAAACTGTCAAGCGTGACGAACAGCAAGAGACAATGCCAAATCGTAAAGAAAAGCTTGCTATGCTAGCTTGTGCAATATGTATGTTGAAGCTTTCGAACATAGGTACATACTGTACATACATACACACGTACATACATAAGTGAGTAGTATTTGTACAATTCCAAGCGCAACTGAGTTGAATGCAACAAATAGCCACGGCGAGGGGTTCCAGATTCGACAAAGAAAAGTAAACAGAACCAGAAACAAACGGAGCGCGCCTCTCTCCCTCTCTCTGCACGGCATATTGTCCAAAATACGCGAAATGTACATAACACACAATACATAGCGCCCACCGGACAATTTTTTACACATATTTTCCTTCGCCTACAGAAGCGCAAACAGAACAATTTCAATTGCGGGAGAACTATTGGCTAAAACAAGACAATAGCGCCTGTATCCGCAACAAACATAACGTACACATGGCATGTGTACATAGCCACTTGCACTTGGACAGATTTCACACAGCGCCAAGTTCCTCTGGCGAAAAAAATACCGGGAGAATAGCTTCTTCCTCAGGTGACTTCCTGCACTGCCTTGGACTGATCCGTTTCCCTTCGTCTCTGATAACGAAAATACAAGCTTAGGATGGATCTGCCTCCTCCTGTTCCGCACGCTGTCTGTCCGTTCCCGTTTCTGCGTTTCCGTTTCCGTTTCTGCATGTTCTCCTAGAGAAAGATAAATTTAGCTGTACATGACTTTATGCAAAAAGTAAATATTTGTCAAACTATAACAAAATTTGCAAATAGCACCATTTTCACGTCCGCTGAACGCTTCGCACTGTCCGACTGATGGCACTTTGGATATCGGAGAAATGTACTGGGCATGTTCATCATAGGCACACACACACACACACACACACACACACACACACACACATGCATGGACAGCCACGGATGCGCCGGGCGTACGCTGAGTGCATATCCTTCCAATCAATGTGAATGAGCCATGACCATAAGCGACATCAGACAGGACAACTTACTCGTAACGAGCAAATCTGTATTTTGTGCTGAAACAGAGGAACGGCGAGTGCGGTTGGACTGTACTCGCGTCTGCTAACCAGTCTACCCATGCGAGTACTTTTGCTCACACCGAGCATCTTCTCATCTGAACGGTACAGAGCAGCGGCCAACTCACACCTTATCGGACATTCTCGCACCTTGCTCGTTACGAGAATGTGACAGCTCGTGTGAACGCGCGTGTGCAAGTGGCGAGAAGATGCTCGGTGCGAGGAAAAGTACTCACAGGGTCAGAATGCTTAGCAGGTGAGAGTTCTAGCCTGTCCGTACTCATCGGCTCTTATGTTTCAACACGAAAGATCAATATGCTCGTTACGAGTCAGTTGTTCTGTATGATGTCGACTCATGACATTCGCCTTTCAAGGTGATGGATGGCACAAGCCACAAGCAAAAGCAGCTTTATAGTATTTCCACCAGAGCATAGAAAAGAGCATCAGGATCAGGATCAGGATCAAAGTACGGTATAGAATAGCATTCGAATCAGGAGATATTTTATAATAGTGCGGGGTAATTCGGGTGTAACCCCACTCACTCAACCCATTTCCAGTTGCTTGCAGATTATAAATTAGGTGTGAAAAAATAAAAATAACTTGATTTGCATCTTTTGTGGTCTGGTCAACTTCCTATCTTACCCATTAAGATGGGTTAGCCCAAATTATCCACCACCTCTGGTGCGAATTACCCCGCACTGTCATGATCAACAGGATAACGGTAGGTTTTCCACAACTACATCACATGGTCATTCATATGACTAGAGGCGCGAACAGACTACAAACAACCACATGAACGAAGCTCCACGCTCTCACACTAGAGTATTATCATCCACGACTTGCGCTAAACTTTCTTAGTGGTCAAGAGCTGACTGACGCGACCCCCTCTTTCAGTGCGTTTTATATCGGTAGCGGCGGATCTGTCGACGTCGTTTAGTCATATTTTCATCGAACTAACTTCGCGCTTTTTTCCGCTCCCAGATGGCTAAGCGATGCCGACGATCCCGCCGGCACCGATCTAAAACGCATTGAAAAAAAGAGCCCAGCACGCTCGAGACTACCCAAGTATTTTCAGTGCAAGTCGGGGATAACAAACAACAACGGGAATCATATAGCAAATTTGGCCATTTGACCACAATGAAAAGGCGACAAAATTCACAAAACAGTGAAGAGCTCCAGAAAAAGCAGCACTTATGCAGCATCAGTACGTACGTACGCACAACATTTGCACACACACACCCATAATGAAAGAGCAGAATGTGGAATGTAGTTGTCAACCAGCAGTACACACGCATCAACAACTTCAAGCCAACAAGTAGAGAAAAACAACACTGAAGAATAAAACAAAGAAATGAATTTCGATGAAAAAGTGCGCCAGTTATGTACGTACTTATGAGCAGGTTGAAAAGAAATAACAATAATGCAGAGAAAAGTGAAAGAAATAGCCAGAGCAGAACAGAAGCAAGCTGCCCCAAAGTACCCAGTAGTAGTACCTACCTATAATCAAGAATATACGAACAAGAATAAAATAAAAGGCTGCATGGTCTGCTCAGTTCGATTCCTGACTAATAGAAACACGACCATGTGTACCTTCTATTCTTTTTCATGCATTCTTGGTATAATTATTTCATTTTCAAGCGTTCTACCCCTAATCCTACCCTACACGACGAAAAAGCCTACACACTAGTCCTACCACTACCAAAAGCCGCAAAGCCAACAAATTCAGCCTATTTTCTCCTATAGTCTGGCCAGTAAGAGCTTGCTATGGCATGCAAGGCGCGTTGCGAAAAATAGATTCACAAATGCGGATTTCTGTCCGTGCTTCGTGTACTCCTATTTAGCAGAAGTACCTACATGCAAACAACGCAGCACGATTTAAGTCCCACAGCGAGAGCGAACTCTCTCTCTGGCCGACTATAATAACCGTCCCTTCATCAAGCATGCCCTATTTTCCTATTTTCTTTAGTCGGATCCAGAGAAAATATCTTCCTTCTGCGCCTGTTCTATCTGACGATTCAAGTCGTCCAACTGAGATGCGTATCCATCTGGTAACTGTGCCCAGGGTTGTCGATCGCCACTGGCCAACAAATAGTAGGCGGCCGCCCCAAGGAAATAGATGCTGGCCACAATGTAGAAGACCATGCGCCATTCCCACACGCTCTGCAAAGGCGCAAACAAAGTTAACGAATACAATGCGTCATGATCAGATGCTATTGTACACCATAAGGTAGAATACCGCAACGCAAGTGAAAAAGTGGTGCGCACGTTGGGTAATATGGGGGTAAACCCAACCATAGGAAAATCCGGCCACCTAAGTTTCTGGGCTGCATATCTCAGCATCCAATAAACCGAATGAGACAAATATTATATCAATCAAGTCTTTGAACTATCCTCTTTCAAATGAGCTATTTGGTTCCTCACTCGCCGAAATAGCAAGTTCCAAGGAGCGGCTGGATCTACCCCATGGTCGGGTTTACCCAACACAGTACCCTACGTGTGCGTGTACATACGTACATACCCCGGATCCGACGATGATACCGACCAGGGGAGGACTCAGCATTCCTGGTAGAGTCGCAAAGGTGTTGGACAGGCCCATCAGCACACCAGCGTACTACAGCAGCAGAACAGAACGACACATTCGCATATTGGTGGTGCATACTGTACATCAGTACATGATTTCTCATTAGAAAACAGAGAACCAAAGTAGTGCGCTACACACGAGGTGAGTAAATCCACGGTGAATTCCCCGTAAGTATGTGATAAAGCATAGGGAGGGATGCCGGTGAATTCACCGTGAGTTTGAAGCTTACCACGTGTGAACACTGAATGTCGACTTTGACTGAATAAAGGATTATAACACGTGAGAAAAATTTTGCGCTTTGGAGCAATTGAGAATGTTCTACACGCAAAATAAAACTCGAAGTTCAAACTCACTCACCGTGAATTCACCGTGAGTTTACTCACCACGTGTGTAGCGCGCTAGTACATACCTGAGGAGCGATATCCAAATGGTTCACGCTGAAGCCAGACCAGGCGAAGCCTCCGACCCCAATGGCCAACGTGATACAAGCTACGGCCATGGCCCCGCCCGCACTGTGAGCCGTCAGCAGAATGAAAATCGTTTGACCGAGAAACGCTAGATTAACACATACCGCGACCTGGCGTCATTGCTGACAACAATATGTTGACGAATAAAATATGGGTGTTGTCGGCTTGTTGTCGGTTTGTTCACGAACGGACAACCCATAAACGGACAACAAACCGACAACAGCTGAGCGACTCGTTGACAACAATGGCGCCAGGTCGCGGTATGCGTTAAAGCAGCCATCATCATCATCATCATTCAACCTCTTGATTCAATAAACATTCAGCGAGCCGTTTGTACGGAGCAAGTACATCCGATGCATGGACCGCTTCAAAGCATGGACCTCTTGAATTTTGTACGGGATTTTCAATCGGTCCAACAACCGAATTCAAGATGTCGTCAGAATTAATTATGGACCGTTTCTGTAAAATATTTTGCCCACAGGAAAACCCGTACAATTCAAGAGGTCCATGTTTTGAAGCGGTCCATACATCGGACTCAATTAACGCCTAGTAGTGTACGTACATATGTGCGTGCATACATACATACCTCCGCAACAGAAAAGCTTTCGCACAGTGCCAGTGTCCCAGGCTTTGTACTGGCGCAGATAGTCGGCAGCCTGCCCCCCGCATATCACCACTATGCCCATGACCAAGTACGGAAGAGCGGTCACAAAGCCAGCCTAAAACAAAATACGTACGCGCACTTGCACCCATGATGTTAGTAAATGCAGAGAATACTGTATATACGACACGGTGTGGTAATGTCAAGCATGCATAATGACCCATTCACAATGGAAGAAAATACACTCGGCGTACTGCGTGTGTCGAGCCATAGACACGCTGAGCATACGCTCAGTCTATGCCTCTGATGTGAATGGGTCATAAGACACTCCAATTTCAATAAAGGATAAGTGCCATATTTATGCATTTCTTGGAGTTGCGCTCATTTGAGATTGAAAAAAGTAAAATTCTTACGGCTTGAAGCTGGAACTTCAGTACATTCTCCATGAACTTTGGCAAGTACGTCAGCATGGTGTAAAATCCCCAGTTTTCGGCGAAATGCGCAATCACGATAGCCCAAACGGCGCCCGAAGAGAGAATGTCGCGCCAGGGCGGGTTCAGATCCTGCAAAGAAACCAACAAAACCCTCGTTACTATAGTCTGGCTAGAGAGAGTTCGCTATGGGACGCAAGTCGTCTTGCGTAGTTTGCATGTAATTTTGCAAAATAGGAGTACATGAAGCATGGACAGAAATCCGCATTTATAATTCTATTTTACGCAACACGACTAGAGCTCCACAGCGAACTCCTAGTAGTCATACTATAGTACTCGACATGCAAGGTAAGTAAGTTTTTGACCATCTATCTCAGGGAGTGAGGATACCGGGCTCGATTCCCGTTGAACCCAATATTTCTTTCTTCTTTTTTTCAGGGCCCAACAATCGTCATACGGACCGTGGGAAGTCAGAAAACTGTTCTTTCTTGGATGTTGTTTTGTGCACGAGACAGGTGTAGAAATGAAATGCTAGGCAAATATTATTGCGGAGCGTACCGTTGCCTTTCCGTTAACCCTGTTACTGCGTTTCTTCGGCGATCGATTTCGAACCGTTTTCAAGCGCTGGAGAACAGAGACACGAAATAAGAATAAGGCAGGTAAGAAGCAAGCAGAAAGAATGTCAACCTGCCTGCATGCATGCACAACACAACACCCACCATTGACAATACCGTACAATACGTGCATACGTACAGCTTGTGCCGTAGATGTACTGTACACCATCAATCAAGACAGCAAAGAGCAAAAACACCAATAATAATGCAATCATCGAGAGAATGCAGATATTTCCGCTTTCGGATTCGGAACAATAGTTGCATGCAAATGTTCATGCAAGACCCTTCCATGACGAAAAAACCTTTCGCATTCTCTCGGTGTGAATCGACTTTAGCATACCAAAATGCAGCTGTGCGTATACAGTTTTAACACATACCGCGACCTGGCGTCATTGTTGGTAATGTTGTCGGTTTGTTCTTCGTTTGTTGTCTGTTTGTATATATGGGTGTTCAACAAACGAACAACAAAAACCGACAACACCCATATCATATAACCGGACAACAATTTGTTGCCAACAATGTCGTCAGGTCGCGGTCTGTGTTAACAAGCTTACATGAACTTGCTGAAAGGAGAATCCGATGCTGTGTTGAATGTAGCGCTTCTCCTCTTCGTCAATATGCGGATCAGCTTCCGGCGTCTCTCGGACTGTCTTAAACCAGAAACTGCACCAAAGCAGCGCCAGTAAACCTGAAAATAAAGCACAACCATTCATTATTGCGTGCCATATGACAACAGAACATCCAAAGTAGAGTATGTATGAAAAAGGAGCCCTATGATATCCAAATACTGCTTGCTTGCTGCAATAGAAGTGCTTACCAAATACGTAGAAAATGGATGGCCAACCCCAGTGGTCCCCCAGGGCCGCAGATAACGGCATTGAGATCACGGTTCCAAAGTAAGAGCCTGAAAAAACATAGCCCGCTATACAAGCTGCAAAAAGAAGAGACGTGTACAAATGCACATGCACAGCACACGTGGGTGATGAATGAAGCAGAGTATAACACATGATCGCACGTAACCTGCGAATGCTATGGTGGCAAGCTTCGTTTTCTCATAGGGTGGTGCCCAATTGCGCCACAGACTGTGAATTGATGGGTAGGTGACGCCCTACAATCAACATTCAATCTTATTACGTACAAACACAGAACGGGCTTTCAGTACTGGTGGCCAGGTTTAGCGCATGGCAGGGTCTACTACTCTCCGCATTACCAAAAATATATAATTGGGGTTAGGGGAAGAATGGAGCACACAGTGTAAATGAAAAAGGGCATCCCTGACTCATATTCGGTCCTTTTTTATTGGTTTTTAAAAAAGCCTTAGTAAAGAATATCCTTTTTATTGGTTTTTACGAAACCATTATAATGGTTTTTACGAAACCTTTATAAAGGATATCCTTTACATTATAAAGGTTTTTACGAAACCAATAAAAAGGACCGAATATGAGTCAGGGATTCCCTGTTTCGTTTACACTGTGTCCTCCATTCTTCCCCTAACCCAATTATATATTTTTGGCATTACTGTGGTACATGCATACCTCGCATACTCCCTCCAACACTCGTACTGCCACCAGTAACCCCACGCCCATATGGGCAACAGGTGGAGTAAGGAGAGTGAGCAGCGCAGTGCCCAATACGCCCAAGCCGAAGAGATTCCTTCCTCCCCATTTCCCGGCGAAATAGCCACCCGGTAGCTGAGTGGTGATGTAGCCGTAAAAAAACGCGCCGAGTACGATTCCCACAGTGACCGGCGTCCAGTGATAGAACTCGCCGTGAATCTATGAGAAGAAAAGGCATGCTGCATGAGCAAGAACAGAATCCGTAACTTAGCACTACCAAACCAAATGAAAACAGCTTCTGCACACAAGGGTAGCGTGGGGCAATTCAGTCCACAGACCCTTGGCGGTGACTATACCTCCATCCAATCAAAAAATGGCTCCCAAAAATGTATCTCAGGATATGAGTTTCTGTTTCTTCTTTGTTCCTAGCCGCAACAAGACGAAGGTAAAACCGCCATAACGACAGGGAGTGAGATGAGCAGATTTGCCCCATGCT
Organism: Epsilonema sp. ZAB3_2; assembly: GCA_030247985.1. Classification (NCBI taxonomy): domain Eukaryota; kingdom Metazoa; phylum Nematoda; class Chromadorea; order Desmodorida; family Epsilonematidae; genus Epsilonema; species Epsilonema sp. ZAB3_2. Next base: position 23,926 of record JASAMW010002995.1, read on the forward strand.
TCCCGTAGTACTAACTATGGCACATACACATACCACTGTGACGCTTCCATTCGGTTCCAGTTTCGTATCGTTTCGAGTCATCTCCAAAATGGCGATGCTCAAATTCGTACGCAAGGCGTAGATGTTGCAGAAGCCGAGAAAGGCCATCAGGGCCACGAAATAGCGTCTCGGCAGCCATCTACTGTAGGCCCCGGCCTCTAATTTCGACAAGAATTTCTCCGCTTGCACCAAACTGCCTTCGCCGCCGCCGGTAGGTGTCGCCGTTTCCGTATCCGGCGTCTCTGCGGCTCCATAGGCGGTCGGCGTGGAATCGCCGGATTTTGCGGGCGTCGTCACGTCCGCCGCCGCTGATTCGCCCTTCGTTGGTGCAGTGGGACGCTTTCCGCCGCCAGGCTGTAGCGGAGGTTTGGGCTTTCTCGGAAATGCTCCCGGCTTTTTCATGCCGACGATCGCTGGTGTTGCATCCACGCTCAAAGCTCGGATACTCTTATCCTTATCCAAATATTACGTGCTTGCTTGCTTTCCTTGCTCTTGTTCAAGGTGTCCATGGCTCTTGTTATAGAATATCTAGAAGTCCTTGGCCATACAGCTGTAGTCGTCGTCATTTTCGGCGCGTGGCATATTGGAAAAAGTCAATCTCATGCTGTGCAATTAGTACAAAGTGTTGAGCGATGGAGCAACCTGGTCATGCTGTCTGCAAATTTAATTTCGCAACTCAGCAATGCAAATTCAAAACCGAGGGAGAGTAGGCGTCCAACTGCTGTCTGGTCGCCTGAGCCACGGCAGAGACGAAGGTGGCCGGCGGCAGAGAGCTCGGCGATTGGTTAGACGCATATTTGCATATATGCAAATGCCTACGAAATCATTGTATAGTCCAATGTATAGCACTATGGGATGGGCACTGTTTTGTTTTTAGTGTATGTCCAATTCAGTTCTTGTGAAGCCGAAAGCACCATCTGCATTACATAAGAAACTTATTGCCGTATTTACCGGTGCATAGCCCCATGCAAAATTTGAGAGGTCCGATATGGGGCTATGCATGAGACATTTTTCATGTTTTGATAGGTGCATTTTTTAGGTCAAACGTATGCATGCATTTTAGGGCAAAACAGGTTAGTCTAGCACGATACACGATACACCCAAGCAGCAGCACCGATTTTGCCCACATATTTCCGAGCGTTTGCCATTTACTTGGTAAAAATATTTAGAGTTAACCCTCTTCGTAATCCCAGGAGTCCGCCTGTCCGTAGACACCCGGCGGACGGGGCAAACCCCGTCCATAGACGGGGTTTGTTTTTCAAGGGAAAAAGTAGTTCGCAGCAGAAAAGTCGGCTTCCGTGGAAGGCTAGCAGTGATTTGAGGCAAAATGGAGGGCAGATGTCTCGAAGAAAGCTAACGGCTGCAAATAAATGATAAATTTCGCCTATTTTCATTTTCAATATTGTGCTGAGGAAGAAGCTCGAAGACGGTCAAAATCGGGGTAAAGGGATTTGGATGCCGACAAAAAGGAAACAGCCGTTGGTGGAACAGAGCAGAAGATTTTCGAGCGTTTTGACTTAGTAGGCCTACCGTTTTGCCTTGTTTCTTGACGTTTTGCCAACTTTTTCCTTGAAAAACAAACCCCGTCTGCGGACGGGGTTTGCACCGCCCGCCGGGTGTCTACGGACAGGCGGACGCCTGGGATTGCGAAGAGGGTTAAAATGCTGTGCCGGCCGCTTCGGGGCCTCGGCAGAGGTCTTTTTGCTGGCGGTTGCAGCCGCTCTTGCCGACTGCTGACGCGGAGGAGGAGCGGTCTTGCGGACGCGGGGCGGAGAAGCAGCTGACAGCTGCGCCGCCTGCCGCTTGTGACGATCCGACTCCTCCCACGCCAGCATCAGCAGCGGCGGCTTCTCCTCGTCAGCCACGAAAACGCCCAGGTTGAACTGCAGCAGATCCGCTGAAATAAACAATGCGCACGTCGTGGGGATGGGTGGACAAAAAGCAGGAAAGGCCTGAGATCAGTGGACAATGGGGATGGAAAGCTCGCTGGACAAGCTTGGTAAGCAAAGAAAGCTTCAGCAATACATATCGGTGGTGAAAATGGGACATGAGGGTCTAACGTTGGCAAAGAAAGATCTCGGCTCAATGAATATGGATATCTACAGCTTGGTACGTATTAGACATAAAGAAATTGCTTACATACATAGGTACTGATAAAGGTACGTTCGTACTATATAGTGCGCTTACCCAAGAACACCCGAACACCCGGCGGCGGTGCCTCGACTGGTTCCTCAGGCCTTCCACTATGTGGTCCCAGCGGTCACGGCAGGCTGCCGAGACGTCCGCCCGACCTCCCCCTCTGGAGGCCGAGCGAGAACGCGTCAACCTCCCGCCCGAAGACGAATTCTGGCGCCTGCCACAGATCACAAACCACATTCGCATTGAAGCCGGCTGCTGGCGAAAAGGAACAGCAACAAATGTCTCTCAGTATTTCGCACAAAACGCGCAACAGCCGTAGTCCCTCCTTTCCAGCATTATCGATCACACGTACGTAGATACTACATTGATAGCATGCATATATTACAGAGTACGTACAGTAGTAACTGCGGAAACAAGTATACAGCACGTACCCCTCAAATCCTGAGAAAATAGCTACATCCCCCCTTCGCATAGACACACCGAAAACAAACGGGAGCTATCTGTGCGCCGCGTACAAGTGCAGCACGCGTGTGTAGACAAGTGCGAAAGAAGCAAACTAGAATTTGGCGCGCGTTTCGCAACTGTCTACGCGCGCGCGCCGCACTTTGTACGCGGCGCATAGACAGCGCCCGTTTATTTTCGGTGTGTCTATGCGGAGGGGGGATGTAGGTATTTTCTCAGGATTTCATGGTGTACTGTACATGTACACATATACATACCGTACATCATAGACATAGTACTGTAACAAAATTGGCTTAGGGTCTGAGTGTCAAGATTCGTGGCAGGCCCAGATATGGACAACCAATCTTGAACGCCCCAGTAGAAACTAACTGTCTTACGATCAGAGACGTTTACGACGACCAAAGACACCGAGTATGACGCCGAGGGATGGAACCCGATGCTGATGGACCAGTGAACTCGAGCTGACCAGGGCTTGAGAGAGCAGATTCCGCGCGGGCCAACACAACCGAGACTCGGAAAGAGTTTATTCGAATGAATTCGCCTCGCGTCGCCTAGCCCCAAAAACTTGCATTGTCAGTAATTATGCAAAAATATCAACTGCCAACTCAAAGGGATGACAGCCTCACTTATAAAGTCACCTTTGACCCACTCATGTACATGTCTGTGTGGATATATCATGGATGATTCATATTTGCATAAGTTCATCACCCCTAAACTATACAATAAACCGGTTTTCCCGAGAGTATCTCCCAGGTGTTTCTCCTTTCGTATCGCATTTGAATTCGTTGGTTTCTTAGCCTACTGCATATGTATGTGCTACGTAGCCTACAGTATACCATACAGTACGACACACAGTACGTAAAAATGTTCCTAAAGCTGAACTCGTCTTCGTTTTTGGGATCAACTTGACCGGAGATCGCCGCTGTTTCACCACAACACCGACTTTCGAATTTAAAGTTCAAACCAATTTTATCATAAACTATATTTTTAACCGAGTACCGCTTCAATACTAAAAATTGTCGACTTTTATCGTCGGGTAACTCGTGAACGGATAGGAATTTTGAAAAGCGGTTTTTAGCAAAAGAATTGGTTAAAAATATATAGTTTATGATAAAATTGGTTTGAGCTTTAAATTCGAAGGTCGGTGTTAGGGGACCCCTTGCCTTTTTAAAGTACCTGGTACTTAAAAGTACTGGTACTTAAAGTACTTGGTACTTAAAAGTACCTGGTAGGTAACCCTTGGTGCCATGTGTTTCGGCGTCGAAAGCGGCGTGGAGGGTCCCGTCCAGTGGCAGATAAACGGCGGCGTTAAAATCTCCCAGCTTCGCCTCCACCACCCTCCCTTCAGCCACCCGGACGAAGATGTTATCCGGCTTCACGTCGCAGTTAACGATTCCCCTCCCCTGGCGTGAATGAAGCTCAGCGCGGAGCCTGAAAGCATGCAAAAACATCACGTTCAACGCAGAAACACTCAGAAACACGTGGAAATACGTGTACATAAAATAGGGTACAACTACATATATGTACATATTGTATGTAGGTTGGTTGATACGCACGCACAGCAAGAAAAACCTTATTTGACAGTTACCCAGGCTATCAGCAACCGCGCAACGTCTTTAGGAGACTTAAACTCCATCTTATAGGTGGCGATCCTGTCAACGTCATCGTCTTCCGTCTCAAGAACTTTTATGGCCGCCGGAACTTTCTGCTGTCTCTGAAACAGGAGAAACAGCGCTTCAAGCACTAGTTACGTACAGTGACGTATGTATGTGATACCTGAGACAGGGTGGCGTTGGCGTGTGGTGTTGTGGACAGTGGAGTCATATTCTTACCAATGGATGGTACAGCGAAGACGGTGACGGGGCCTGGGCCGTTGGCTGCATTCAGAATCTCCTGCCGGAGAATCCGGAATCCCGGAAAGCGTTGTCAGCCAAAGTGACCGTGCCTCCTGATCTTGAGGACATACTGTACCTACAACAGACACGCGCGCATAAACGCACCGCACAGCGAACGTACGTTGGTGAGCACATTGAAGATTTAGCAGGATGTAGTAGGTGTACAGTATTCTCGGTTACCGCTATGGTGCCAGATGAAGCGCAGAGAAACCAACCAAACAGCAGCAGAACTTTTGCACGACAGACTCACTGCCCCTTTGTCCAACTCCGCCGCCCGCTGGTTGTGAGTAGCCGTCAGCAGGTGGTTGCGAAGCACAGACAGCTTTCCGTCCCACACCAGCTTCTGCTTGCAGGCCTTGCAGCGGAGCTACAGAAAACAAGCATGACAGAGAGAGTACCACGGGGTCTTCTTCCTATTTGCGAGTTGCGGTAGCGCGACTCGATAGCGACCCAGGCGCGGTATTTACTGAAAGTTTTATCGGTCTGCAGGGTCGTCGACGTCATTTCTTCTTTTCACTCGCTTCTTTTCCGCTCCCAGCTGATTATTGAACAAGGTTGACGAACCCGCAGGCACCCATTCAAACTTTCACAAAATACGCCGCGGGATCGCTATCGACTAACCCAATCGCGTAACAGCAGGATGTGAAGCTCGTGCAGGTGCTCCAGCCCCGCACCTGAAGGCTACATGACGGTGCCCCTCTGCGGAAGCTTTTGTTTCTTTTTGGCTGGCGGCTGCTCAATAGTCCTCGTAGAGTTGGGCGGTCGCAGGCGTTTCGGAGAAGTCGCAGCAGTCGCCGCTGCAACTGTGGCCGTTTTGGCCTTCCTGCCGCGAGCTCGGGTAGTAGGCTGCTGCTTCTCCTACGGGCGCTGAGTAACCTCAATCACCGTGCACAACAAGGGGACTTGTTCGGGTTCGGGTCAGCCACGAACATTTGCCTTACTAGAATAACCCAAGGCTCAATTATGCTCCAAAATGATACGTATGCGTCCTCAAAATATGCCTCTACATACTTATATGTCAAAAACGACACACCCAACAAGCAGCTTATAAAAAGGCAACCATTCTAGGTGTGAGTGGAGGAGTCTGAAGGGCTGATATTAATGATTAGCAGCCGTTTGTCCTGAGGGCCAAACAGGAGTGAAGCCCTTACAATTAGCAGTACGCAGAGGCTGGTGTGCTGTCTTTTGGAAGTAGAGATGCTGTCTGAGCGGCAGATATTAATGATTACCAGCCGTTTGTCCTGAGGGCCAAACAGGAGTGAAGCCCTTACAAGTAGCAGTATGTAAGGGCTGATAAATGGTAGTAGAAGAGGATGCGTGCGGTATGGAATGGAGAGTTGAGTTTTGAAGTTGTATTTTCGGATGGGGAAATTTTCGGACACATGTCTGACCTCAATGTGCATGCACGCACAGCGACATTTACTGTATTACATATGAATGTACTGTAGACTACGTATGTAGGAAAGACGGTAAAATTCGGACGTTAAAATTTTCGGACAGAATTTTTTATCCGAAAATTTCCACCGTCCAAAAATTTCATCGTTTACAGTAATAGATCGGGCCCGTGGGTCAAGTAGGGTTGCAGCATGCAGCAGTGAAAAACCTTTGGGTCCCCCAGGCAGATGCGGATGGGTAAAGCAGGTTTGTAAGCAGAGAAAAACGGTGGGCAAAATCGGAAGTACGGTATCAGGGGACACAGCACCATATTGGTCACATATTCACAGTTTCGTTGACATGAACACTTCACGCTAGCAATCTAAACATGAGCCTGTGAACTGCTCTGCAACTGAAGGTGTTGTTGCTTTTGTGCGCGTTTTTTCAGTTTCGTTGACTCTAAGATTTTTAGCAATACGTACTGCACATGGAAATATACTGTACATACAAAAAATTCGTACGGTAAAATTTTCGGACAGAATTTTTTGTTCGAATTTTCCGAAAATTTCCTTCTTCCGAAAATTTCCCCGTTTACAGTAATAGATCGGGCCCGTGGGTCCAGAAATGAATCTATTGTACAGCTATCAGTACTGTATCTGCTGCAGAACTTCTTTTCAAAATCACCTGCTTTTTCTCTCCTGCCATTTGAGATGTTCTTCTTCCACAGCATTCCAGGCATTGTTTTATTGAATCGCTCTTGAACACGCACTCCTTCCAAAAGAGAGTTCTCCTTTTGAAATTGCTGTTGAAGATACGATCCTTTCAGAAGAAAATCATTCCCTTTCTCACTGACTATGCACAATTTTTCCCCTGTGATTCTTCAATGCAATAGCGCCGCCGCTCAGCAACAGAGCAAAAGTCACAAAATAACTCTAGTCTGTGACGTGTCTCAATTTTCGTCGCATTTTTATTTTTCGTATGCAAATTCCACTCTTTAACACACTGTTCTTTTCATGTAAATTATTTTTGGCTCTACTGTCAACATTTCCTATGCAAATTACTCTCCAGACCACATGTTTTTCTCTCTTCGCCTTGCATGCAAATTAGTCCCTCCCCGAGCTCAACTACTTATCCTGTGTTTTCGTCTTTTGCCCAGTTCGTCGCGATGGTGTAGGCGATAGAGCTTTCGTCTTTGACTCCTACGGGGAGCCGGTGTGAGATTCGAACCCGGGGCCGCCCAAATTTTTCCTGAATTTTCAAGAACACCTAAAAGTTCTAAACGTCACACCAAACTTTCGCTTCTCGAAAATGTTAACGAAACTTTATCATGGGGCGTATCGCCGCCACATACGTAGGATTGCTCAAATTGAGATTTTTAAATTTGTCCTATACCTACACAGTACGTAACCCTATCCTACAGCATACTACGTAGGGTCCCTATACCCGTATGATTAAGCACTCACTGAGCCCTTACGGCGAGGCCTAAGGGCAAAATACGGTAATGCTTACTGGCCCGCCACACACGTTCAGTTTGCTCCAGCAATTCGCTCCAGATTTCTGACCTCGGAGTGAATTCGGAGCCCTATTCGGCTTTCACACGTAACCTTTTCTCTCCTACAAACTCGCAGTTTATTCTGTTTTCACACGTAGATATTTTTTCTGCAGCAATAAACACGCCGCTACTTTCCACACAGGCTTTAATAGGGGAAAGATAGCAACTTCCCCCCCCTTCCGCTGCTAGCCAACACGCCACACGCAATGAAACACAGCAGCGCCCCGCCCCTCTCTTTCTGTGTTCGGGGACGGGGGAAAGGAGAGAGAGGAGAAATACAAGGCGGACAGCGCAGCGCAGCCATGATGTACTTTTTTTCTTCGCCTCCTCTTCTGTTCCTTTAACAGGAGAGTTCCTTTGAACAACGAACAAGGACAACGAACAAGGAACAAGGAACAACGAACAAGGAACAAGGAACGAACTTTGAACAAGGAGAGTTCCTTTCTGTTCCTTTAACAACATACTTCTCTCCTCTTTTGCTCTACTTCCTCGGTCTCTCTCTCCCCGTCGTAAATTACTGCACTGTTTCCAACTTTTTCGCTCCGAGATTCCTCCGAGAAGGCTCCAAGATGGCTTCTCAGTAAGGCTCCGAATTCGGAGCTAAACTCGGTGGTTCACACGTCTCCGAGTTTGAAACTCGACAGTTCACACGTACGTTTGGAAACATGGAGCGAGTTCGGAGCGAACTCGGTGAATTTACACGTCAAAGCATAATTAGGGCTCCGAATTCGGAGCGAATTCGGAGTTCACGTCTCCCGCGGGCCACCGCTTCACCAAATACCCAGGCCGTGGCGTCGCATGACCTTTTCCCGTCGCGCTTCAGGCACGACAGATACAGTTTCCATTCGTTCTCACAGGCAGCGCAAGACCTTCGGCGACTCCTGCTGCCCGTCGCCAGGCTTGATGGGACTAGATATCTGATCGAGCGTCTGGCCGAAGCTGTATTAGTAGGTGTCCACTTCGGCCCCGAACGGTCGACCTTGGAGGAATTCAGCGGCCTGCAAGAACAACACCTAAGTACTGGCACTCAATACTAAGTGAGCGAATACTGAATAGTTCCACTGAGACGAAGAAGTATGTACGGACGTAGGTACTAACACGAGGTACGCATGTATGTTTTGTATGTAAGTAGTAAGTACAATCTACGAACTTACTGTATCCGGGGGGTGCTCGCCCTCCGCCGGCATTTCCACCGATATGTCAAAATCGGCCACCTTCACAGCACTGATCTTTCCGGAGGCGTCCAGACGCACCAGCACGTCATCGTCCGGCTTCACGTCGCAGTGAACAATGCGGAGGCCGCGCAGGTGGTCCAGCCCCGCCCCTGAAAGCACAAAACCTAACGGTCTATACATACATGCAGCAGGTACAGTACAAAAAACAACAGTTGATCTTGATGCACCTCGCTGAACCAATGCTGTGAGCGACGAGGAGTGCCCGCTCGCTTATCCGCAAACCATACTGCACTTCATTGTCGCACTCCCGACACCAGGGCGGTCGTGCAAGGAGCACGAGAGCTTCTCCATCACCACTAGGGGGTGCGTGTAGTGCCCGTCACTCTTCGGCAGCTGCAACAACACCAAAGCACACATGCTAAAATAGTAGTATATAGTCAATCTGCAGCACACTGCATTGTGATGTCATGCAAACTTCTCAATTGCTGTTGCTTACCACGCTGTTGTCTGAGGAAGTGGACAATACCTTCGAATACAGGCCGATTTGCTCAAAAAAGGCCACCTCGTTCTCATAGCGCTCGATATCCTTCGTCTCCAAGATTTTTATGGCCGCTGGAATTGGCCCACGACCCTGAAGCAGGAAACAAAACGTTGTTCAAACACGGTTACACTACCAATGTACGATAAACTTTTGGTTGCAATGGTGTGGTGGCATTCTTACACGAGGATGATAGTTCCCGGGCGGCAGGACGACGACCTCGCCGCCGCCGAGTGGTTTCGCCACCTTCTTCCAGCTGAACGGAAGATTCAGCGCCAGGCGGCCGGTACA
>JASAMW010002996.1:0-10416 GCA_030247985.1 Epsilonema sp. ZAB3_2
TGTAATCGATATATTGGTTTTTTTAAATTTGTGATTGATTTATCTTTTTTGTTGTGTTTTTGTGGCTGCAAGTGGATAGTGGATTTTAAGAGCTGTGATGTTGTATGAAGTTTGGTTGGTTCAACTGTTCTGCTTTTTCGGTTGAGACCGAAAAAGCTGGTGTCTCACAGAGTGGTTTAACATAGAGTGTAAATAAATATTCAATTATGTGTTGTTCATTATTTTGATGATAGTTTAGTGTTTCCATTCAAGCGAATTACGTTTGACACAATAGTCCACCTGAATCTGTTGAAGATGTGGGGGGGGGGGGGGGGGATGTGAGAGTGGAATGAGTAGGAAGGAGTTGAGTAAGCTGGTTGGGAAAGTTTTTGGGACAATATTGAGAATCCATTTTATGTTGAAGTGCTGGAGTGGGATGTGAGCTCTGGCTTTGATAGCAGATGGACAACTTATATAGAAGAACAGTGATAAAACCACCAATAGCCATTCCTATTGTGTACTCCCATTACATTACTGTCTCATTATAGTGATTACCCACCTCTAATAGCCACAGCCAGCACCCCGCCAGTTGCAAATTATTGTGTACTCCCATTACGTACATTACTGTCTCATTATAGTGATTACCCACCTCTAATAGCCACAGCCAGCACGCCAGCTTCGGCCAGCTACGCTGGCCTCGCTGGCTTTGCTGGCAAACTATACTCACCTCTATTTTAAAACGCGATGTCTGGAAGGATTCAGTATTGCTGTACAGTACCGTGGACAGGGGGGTAATTTTCAGTTTTCTGCTGATGACGTGAGCTGATAGCCCAACTGAGTTTAGGTATTTTTACAAAAAGACAGGGTCGAAAATTCGCACCCAGTCCTGAGATATAAGGCCTCAAAGTTGACCACAATTTGACCCTGATTTTTCATACCATCATACTCATCAATTGAGAATCCATACCTCTAATAGCCAGCACACCAGCTCGGCCAGCTACGCTGGCCTCGCTGGCTTTGCTGGCAAACTATACCCGCCTCTATTAAAACGCGATGTCTGGAAGGATTCAGTATTGCTGTACAGTACCGTGGACGGACAGGGGGGATTTTCAGTTTTCTGCTGATGACGTGAGCTGATAGCCCAACTGATTTTAGGTATTTTACAAAAAGACAGGGTCAAAAATTCGCATCCAGTCCTGAGATATAAGGCCTCAAAGTTGACCACAATTTGACCCTGATTTTTCACCCTAAAATTAGGGTAAATAGCCCCACAGTAGGGCTTTAGGGCTATAAATTTGCACACAAATAGGCCCTATGGTACACATAATGGTGGTACACATAATGGTGGCACATGTAATGATGAAAGAGAATATTGATTCTCGAAAATTAGTTCGATGAACCTTTGCTTCTTATTTCCACACTGAATCGAACCCCATCCCATTATTTACGGATTACCGTATTTACTGTACATAGCCTCCTACCATGCATAAACCCAAATTTTCAAAAGACACACGAAATGATCTATAAATAGGCCAAATATAAGCGTACCTCCATATGTACTGTAGAGTGGTGGTATACATAATGATGGTACACATAATGGTGGTACACATAATGGTGGCACATAACAGTGGTACACATAATGAAGAAGCATTTGTACTGAAGAAGCATAATGGTGGCACATAATGGTGGCACATAACGGTGGTACACATAATGAAAGAAGCATTTGTACTGAAGAAGCATTTGTAGTGATGCAGCCCATAGACCACACAGCTCCCTGCGCTCTCAGTACTGAAATAGATTTCCATGCGCAACCGACACAGAGGCTGCCTGCGTACACGCGCGCGCGTACAAATCGCTCCGCCCACTCCACTCTCACTGGCCGATAGTGGACTGCGCTGATTGGCTGCGGCTGCTATAAGAGGGCATTTTTGGTAATTCTTGACTTAGGCCTGAATGGCAGAATCGATAAATCAAATGTGTTGCGATCTAAAGGTTCCGTGTTCAAAACTACCCTGGTACAAGAATTTTATAAATTCAAAAATTATACTTATACACACAAAACATACACCCTGTACAAAAGATAGGCGACCTAAGTATGTTATTAAGAGGGAAAGCAAGCCTACATATGTACGTATACAGAGAAAATATTTCCTTTACAAAAGATAGCCGGTTCTAAGTACGTTGTTAAGGAAAGTCAAAAGTGGGACATTCGTATCCTGCAATGATGAGGGTATTCTCCAGCACTGCGCCTATCAACCCACGTTGAGTATCCTGCAATGATGAGGGTATTCTCCAGCACTGCGCCTATCAACCCACGTTGAACGAAGCCATCCCTTCTGTCTCACGGCTTATGCCGTGAGACAAAAAACTGCATTGAAGTCTACTGTAATGCCGCGTTTATAACCCCCCTCGAATATAACCCCCCCCCCCCTCGTATAAACCCCCCACTAAGCGGTCACTAAGCTAATTTGCCCTCGTTTAAACCCCCCTACAACAACCCCCACACGACAGTAAAAATCAATGCTTTTTGCATAGAAAACGTGAAGAAAACACTGTTTTACTGCGATTTGCTGCAAAAACAGCGCATATGACAGCTTTCCCTACACTTTTTACCCGACGAACAAAATTATGTCTCCTTGAAAAGGTTACTTTTTGGCAATTTATGAGATGTTATGCGTCAGTTTTCACCAGGTATCAGGTTATTGCCTCAGAAAACGCCCCAAATAAGGTCAAAATGAGCTCAGGAGGTCAAAAAACCCCGTATCGGGCGCTGTTGGAAAAAGCCCTCGAATATAACCCACCTCTTGTATAACCCCCCCTCGTATATAGCCCCCCTAATCGGCCACTAACGTTTTATTAACCCCCGGGGGTTATAAACGCGGCATTACAGTACCTTGTATTACTGTGTACGGGTACCACATTTGGCTTGGTGCTTGTATGATCCGTGTTTTCAATCCTTTTCGCAGGTTTGGGTTTCAGCGATCGCCTTGCCATAGGCTGCTTTCTTTGTTGTGCCTTTTTGTGCATCTGAACAGTAGTACGTGAACAGTACGAAATGGAATGCTTGCGCTTTGATGAGACATGCTGAGCATGTACTGCTGGTCGAATGAAATGCGCTGCGATGCAGTTTCTCCTTACGCTTGCACACGGAATGGACTGTCATTTCCAGATGACTACTCATCAGCGCACAGAAACTTGGAATGACGCACTTGTATGTACATGGGTATTGCGTACGACGTACGACGCACTTGTATGTACATGGGTATTGCGTACGACGTACGATGTACGACGCACTTTCTTCTACGCATTTGTCGCAGCGCTGCCGCCCACTCCCTGATCTTAGGGCAGTGTCAGAAACAGCAGCTTGTTGATAAAAATCACGATAATGGCAATAGGACCCATCATTTAAGAACTTCGAATCCCACACTCCTCCCTCGGAATCGTTCTGACGACAGTAGTTTGAATATTTCGCAATCAGTTCTTGTAATGCTGCCAAAGCCGGCATCTTGATTATAGGCAAACCCGGCCTGCTCATGTCGGTGTAAAGTCGTGGTGTACAGTCAACCAGTCGGTGGGTAGGAATAGGAATACTGTACCTACTGTATGTGTACACGTTTCATACCTACCTACACAGTAACAAGAACAGACAGATTTACGTAGAACGACATGGACACGAAAGAATTTCGCGAAAACGGGAAAATGATGGTAGATTACATTGCGGACTACTTAGAGAACATCTCAAAACGACGAGTGACGCCCGGAATCGAACCAGGCTACTTGCGTCACTACCTACCAGCTGAGCCACCGGCACAGGCGGAAAGCTTTCAGACTGTCATGCGAGATGTGGAAAAGTTCATCATGCCTGGGGTACTGCGATCTATAGCAGGACCCAATAATACATAGACATAGGACTGTGAAAGTATGTAGGAATGAACAAATTTGTGCGCAGCTACTGTATTGGATGAACACGGCCTTGTATAGCGGTTAAGAACGATCCCCACGAGGGACCCCGCCCTACCCCTAACTCGGATGTACTCCGAGGTTCACACCTTCACAGGCTTCTATTATTGGGTCCTGGTTGTACAGTACTGTATTATCAGTATTAGCATGTGCAATACTCCTACGTAACGTGCTGTATATGTATGTAGTACAAAATGATGCATTGCCGGCGCTCGCGAAAGAGGGTGAGGCGAATCTCTGCTAAGTTTGCAGGTTACCCATTGGCAACACCCTCGATTCCATGCCTACTTTCCAGCCGGAAACAGCTATCCATCGATTTTGGCCGACATGCTTTCGGACGCCATTGGATGCGTCGGATTTTCATGGGTATGCCTATTCTAAGAGTCAAAAAGTGCAGCAAAATAATGGTGGTGCAGTTGAAGCTTACGATTCTCTTGGTCCACAGCAGGCCACAAGCCCAGCATGTACTGAGCTGGAGATGCAGATGCTGGATTGGATGGGAAGAATGATCGATTTGCCAACCGAGTTCCTGCCTTTCAACAAACATGGAAAAGGCGGGGGTGTCATTCAAGTAATATGATGACTTATTCGTATTCAATTGTCCCTGTTTTTCAGCAAATTCTATAGGCGTATTGGAATAATTTTGCTGCACAGAGTTCTGCGAGCGAATGCATCTTGGTTTCCATGCTGGCTGCTCGCTTTGACATCCTCAAGACGTTACGCAGTCGTTTTCCTTTCGTGGAAGAAGGCATACTTCTGTCGAAATTGATCGCCTATTGTTCCAAGGAAGCACATTCATCTGTGGAGAAGGCGTGCATGATCGGCCTGGTCAAGCTTCGAATTCTGGAAACGGACAAGAAGTACCGCCTTCACGGCGAAACGCTGAAGAAAGCGATGGAGGTATTCGGGTTGCAGTTCGGCCTCACTGATATCATAGTGTTCTTTACCTTTTCACTGGTGTCCGAAGTTGACCAAACTGAAGTTTTTCCGGCTGGCCTGATGTATGTATGTGTACGTGTACGTATGTGCGTACGTATCATCGAAAACAGCGGCCGAACCCTTGTCTGCCTGGTTTGCAGGAGGACCGAAGCATGGGCCTGATTCCGTTTTTCGTCAGTACAACGCTCGGCACTACTTCATGCTGTAGCTTTGATGCACTGAACGAAATCGGCCCAATCTGCACAGCGGAGAGCATCTGGCTTCATGTGGACGCCGCATACGCGGGATCAGCTTTCATCTGTCCGGAGTTTCGATATCTGATGAATGGCATTGAGGTCTTTGTTATATACGCTTCGGTACTGTACTACTGTACCTTTGTCATGCTACATGATTATTTTAGCATGCCATGTCGTTCAATACCAATCCAAATAAGTGGATGTTGGTGAACTTTGACTGCTCCACGATGTGGTAAGTACGTAGTACACAGTACAGCCACAAATGAGAGTTGCGTACGTGTACTATACCTACGTACTTTTACCCTGGAAAAACGTAAACAATATTATGCTCAGCAGATCGGGGCTGATCGATTTTGCAGGGTGAAGGATCGTTTCAAGCTAACACAGGCTCTCGTGGTGGATCCGCTGTATCTGCAGCACAGCTGGAAAGATCAAGCAATCGACTATCGGGTCAGAGGAAAGTGTATGCAAGATGATTATCCTCAGACAAAATCGTCAGATACTGTAAAGTTTGGTGTATAACCCGATATCGAATATAGCCCGATATCGAATATAACCCGAGCAAATTGGTCGACTTTGAATTTTAGTATTTTGTATAACCCGATATTCACCACGCGCCAAATGCTTCAAAAAGCTGTTTTACGCTGAAATAAGCAAGTTTGGTATATACCCCGATATTTTGTATAACCCGATATCGAGTATACCCCGAGCAAATTTGTCGACTTTGTTTGTATAACCCGGGGTAATACACCAAACTTTACAGTATTATACTCTAGAAAAATAAAGACACTCTGAAGGGGAGCACTCTGAAGGACACCATAAAAGACACTTTGGCATAACTAGACACATGTTTAGCATTGGGGAATTCCCCTGAGCAGACGATTTCGCTCTCTCAAGCTTTGGTTCGTCATCAGATGCTATGGAATCGAAGGACTGCAGAGTTACATACGCGAGGTTGTTGAAAGGACTTGGATAGAACACAGGACCATATTCAATAATAGACAAACAGGCTACTACACCTACTGTACGAGTAATTCTAAAAAATTTCCAGCATGTCCGTCTGGCTCGAAAGTTCGAAGCGCTGGTTCGCAATGACGCTCGTTTTGAAGTGGTCAACGAAGTGATACTGGCTCTTGTTTGTTTCCGACTTCGGGTAAGCCCTTGCGCAGTTGCTGATCTTTCGTTCAAGCACACACAGGTGAACATGTATGCAAGTACAAGTATGCAGTCCCTCGCCACAGTTCCATTGATTAGGTGAGCAATGAGATGAACAAAAAGCTGCTGACAAAGATCAACGCGTCTGCGAAGTTGCATATGGTTCCGGCTCAGTTGGACGACAAATTCGTCATCCGATTCTGCGTCTGCTCGGAACATGCCACGGATAAAGATATCCTGGTCGCATGGGACATCATCAAGAGCCAAGCCACTCATCTTATTGGTATTCTTATTCTCATCTCTCTCAAAAGTAAAAGCAATTTTGCAATAGTTATATTCAATAATATTATTTTAAAATATACAGAGATGGAAATGGCAAAGCCTCCATCCATTGAGGAGGAGGAGGAGATCGAGGAGGAAGAAATAGAAGTTGCTGCAGAAGAGGAGAGGCATGAGATTTCGGAAGAAAACATGACAGACATATCCGAGCTGGAGATGCCGTCGGTGGCCGCAGGAGGTCGCTCCTTTCGGCGTCGAAGCTCGGATAAGGCTGACGACGATACGGTTTCAATCAGTCTGCGCGAGAATCTCTTGCGCGAGCGTCACGCGGCTTCGCTGGCCAAGAAGCGTTCCTTCTTCGTTCGCATGGTTTCCGATCCGAAGTGTTACAATCCGAAAATAATCCGCACCCTCCACTCTAGCAGGCGATTAAGTGCGGCACTCACCGATCTAGCTTCAATGTCCGTGGTTCCCAATCTTGCTGCAGCGGCAGCTGGAAAAGCAAACGGCGAAGATGGGGAGAATGAGGAAGAAGCGACGGAGAACGGATACGCCCCATCGGACATCGGCATTCAACAGCCCATGCCATAAGCGACATTAATAATGAAAGCAACAATGGCACAGGAAGTGGCCGTCAAATTACGTACGCCTAACATATCGAAGGATAACTTGCTGTACATAGTATACCTTATACGTAGTAATGTAGGACGACGTAAATATATGTATGTGTAGCTGCTTCGGTACTTATCAGAACTGGTCAGCGTACCACATACTTATAAGCTGCTACGTAGTATACAGGGTGTTCCATAATATACTCACCGGCTGTTTGTGTCTCTATCTCCACAGAAGGGTGTCATTTTCAAATTGCGGTCTTTTGCAATAAGTAGCCAAGGCTTCAAAGTTTATGCATGCAAACTTTCAACTTTCTAGGCCAACAGGAAGTGGCTCAAAACAACTCAGAAAGGCTGACCTCAAAAATCGAGGATTTGCCTAATATTGTACCACAATAAAGTACACTGAATAAAGGATTAATAAAGAGCATATTCTACCTTCCAAAAGCTAATACATGTTCAAATCCTGATAAATATCACAAGTAAGACGGGGCAGAACCAAATCTACTGCGTCATTGTGAAGAAAATTCAAGAAACTCATCCGTGGAGTGCTAACTTCGACCTTAAACCCGGGTTTAACCCCATAGTGAAAAAAACGTGAATTTTTGTGTCCGAAAGTTTGAGCTTTCATAACTTTCTTGGTAGAAGGACTACAGGGCTGAAATTTTGCCTGCACCATTTTAGAAGCTTTAGCTACCAAAATGTAAAAGAGCGTACTGAAATCGAACGCTCCATTGATGAACGAGAGGCACAAACATCCGGTGAGTTTATTATGGAACACCCTATACAATCACTGGATAGCCTCTGCAAGAGAACGTTAAAAGTGGCGAAAACTGATTCATTAAAAAAATATACCGTCAGTAAAAATACTCAAAATGCAGATTGCAGTTGTAGGTACTCACTCACAGTTCACATCATGTGAAGTGTGACGAACGACTCACAGTGCGACGATCATAATGTCCGAATCACTATCTCCGACGTCCGCTACTGCCTTATCGATTGGTATTGGTCGTGCCTTTTCTTGCTGTCTTCCTTTGTCGGTCACGTGACCCAGTCCACTGCCAGAACTGCTGCCAACTGAGGAAGGACTGGTCGGGTCGGCTCGACTTCCTTTCACCGTATCTGACGACGCAGTTTCCGGTCCTCCCCCCAGGTAACTCAGCTCGCTCAAGGTGTCCATGGAATCGTCGAATCGCAAACGTCTCAGACGCTCGGAACGCGCCCGCTGATTGGCTGCTTGCTTCACAGCTGCCAGGGCGACAGGAGAAGACGAGGATGCTTCCTGGTTACGAGCTGCCAGATCCACAAATTTACCTGTGGCGGAAGGATGAGAATAATCGTCGAAAATCTCAGTTCTCGGCGGAATTAGAGGAATCGGAGAATCCGACTGCGATTCCTCCAGTTGCCGAATCAGCCAGCACCGACGCCGCTGCAATTCTTCCACGGTCGAATTTGCATTTGCATTGGGTGGACCAATCGCAGTATTCGGGGCAGAAGAAGTTGGAGATGATGCAAACTGCACTCTCTTGCCACCTCCTCCGACCGCTATCGGCGGCTTCAAACTGGTGCTGGGCGAAGTATTCGCCGCTCCAGCACTCGCCTTTATTCTGTTCGGTGCCAACTGCGCAACAGTTGTGACGTGAGTCGGCGAGGTGGCGAAATCAGACCACGATTCATCATCCCTTCCGGCTGAGGAAGGATAGCGATAGTTGGACAACTCAGAAAGATGATGTTCCATCGATGCTTCATCAGTCGTCGGTGTATCGCCGTCTCCTTCGTCCTCATCGTCGTCAAAAGACAGCGGATGTTCCAGCGGTAGCTGCAAAACGACTTTTCGCCGCGGTGACGAGTTTACGACTACTTCAGCTGCTTTCTGCGCAATAGTTCCGTTGTTGACAGGAGGTGCAGTCAAAGAGCAGCCTTGTTGCAGAAGGTACAGATGCAGGCGCTCGGAAGGGCTCATAGTATTGAGGGCTGCGATGGCCCCAGCTCGAATCAACGGCCGTCCAATGCTCATTGGGCCAGGAACGAGGGTTGAGTGCAAACCGGGCTCATCTGGATTAGCCTCTGCTGCTGCCGCAATCATGGTGCTCGTCGTTATGCTGCGCACTGCACTTCCGTTCATCACTGCTGCAACCACGGAGGACGCTTTTTGCTGAGTCGGTTCTTCGCCGCTTTTCTCTTGCGAATTCGCGGCTTGCGACTGACGGTTAGCCACCGGCAGGTATTTGTAATTGGGCTGCTTGAATCTCGGACAGAAGTTGAGGACCAGAGCGCAGGTGACAATGCCGGCAATGATGGATAGAACGGCAATCAGAATGTACAGGTAAACACCGGCGATCATTGGCTTGGATTTGGCTGTTTCTGTTTGAGAAGAAAAATTTCAGTTCGCATCGTGTCATTACTATTTGCATACTTACTTACTATACGTACTGTACAGTACATACTACATGTACGTTACGTACATCATCCCTATTATGTGCGTACGTACCTTCAAGGCAGTCCGACTCATCCTTGTCGAACAGACAGCTTGGTTTCTTATCGCAGACCAACTCTTTTGAAATGCAAGTTTCGTCGCCGCAGTCGTACAGATTGCTCGGACACTTCTTCGCTACAAATATCACAGGTAAAGTTATGCATTACGTTCAGTACATTACAACCGACTAGCGTAATAAATAATGGCACTGACTGTACACAGATAAAAATGTTTCTTCCTTTTAAAAGGGTGCTGATAAAACAAAATAATGTTAGTCTCTTCTCATCTGCAAAGCTCTACCAAAGCGCTCTCTATACGTTGATGTCAAGAAGGCTAATGGCGCTAATGGAGCAAGTCTAACTTGAGCCTGGCAGATCCACCCACCCTGCCCAATTTGCTGATCAATCAGAGAGCAAAATATGCCTCCATCCAGACGCCACCATGAATAGGAAGAAAGCTACTCTTACTTTTGGAAGCGTATGGAAAGCTATCCGAAAAAAGTCAATTCGATTCTACGGCACTTCCTCAATTTTTCAAATGCACACTCACTATCCAGTATTTCAGGCTTGCGCTTTGATACTTAGCTGAAGCATATCGGAGGTATGTATGTGCATACATAGTACGTCTACACTCATTTGATGGTGCTCGAGCTGAATAATGCTATAGGCGAATAGGCCTACACTTATGGCTGAAATTGCCTTACTTCTGAGGTATGAAGAGTAGACAGCGGAAATGAGGAACTTCCTGTTTTTCAATGCTGTTTCCGTGGCGAAAATGCGAA
>JASAMW010002997.1:0-35127 GCA_030247985.1 Epsilonema sp. ZAB3_2
TAAATGTCTGCTTTACTGTAGGCATTTGGCACTTACTATATTCCATGTCAGTTTCTGATCTGAATAAACGGTTAGTACATTTCATGGGTAACAGGGAAGTGCACGTACGGTATGACTTAGCTACTGTGCGAACTTTGACGAATTTTCAAATCTATAGGCCTATACAAGTTGCCGCTTCTGAAAGACCTAGCCATGAGGGAATAAAATGGTCAAAATTTGTCACAATTTTTGGAATATCTTCACCAGGTGTCTCCGTATACTTTACCTGATCAGTTCATTTGGGGTGAAGATACGGTAACGTTTGTGATTGGAGTCGAGGCTGAAAACCCTGTACTATGTACTGTACATACGTATACAAGGAGAATCCACTAAAAGGCAACCAAAACCGACGTGACAAAGTGACAAGGAAACAGAGTTGGGTATATTTATCACTGCCCCAAGAACAGAAGTTAGGAGGCCTCCACGCACCATACCAGCTAGAAAGTTCGTACTTCTTGGCTAAATTGAATATTGCTTTTGCCTACCGTAAATACTTGCTTATAGGTACCTTACATTGCATTACAAAGTGATAAAGCTGAAAGAAGCAGGAAAGAGTAGCGAGAAGGTGCGTGCGCTTCTCTTCGGCGCGCGACTTGCTGGGACGGCATCATATCAATGACACTACGCGGGGGGCATACAGCAGCTAGTCGGAAACAGAAGCCCACTTTCAGAGGATACTTGATCCCGGCTGTGATGCGAAGCATCTGTTGAGAAATGCTTGCCAGAATGACTAATCCGCACCAAGCAAGTAAGTGCCCACAATCCAAAAGATAACGTAGTGTGTACGTATTGTATGCATGTACATTTGTACGAGGTGAATGAAACGAAGCAGAAAAAATCGGGCTTGGAGAGAAGGACCAAATTACTCCCGGATGGTTTACGATGGTACTGGTAGCATACCACAGTGGGTCCTATGTTCACATGGAAAAATAAGTAGCTCATGCAAAGCATGATTTCATACGGAGTAGTAAATCTTTGGCTTTTTCACGGCGCATAATCTGGAATGATTTCTATGGACGCGAAATCACATGGACATATTCAAGATGTCACTTTTGGTACAGCTGCAATTCAAACCGTTTGTACGTAGCACGGGCCAATATTTCATTACCATACAGGCTACGTACATACTTTACATAGTCAAAAATATGTGAAGGACTGTCTCAGACATTGCAAATGCAAAGTAAAGACATCAAAAGGCTATATTTTTGGGGAAAACGTTGAACATATCGAACGCTGGAACAAAAAGGGAAGCGAATGACGCACAAGCTAATTCAATGAGGATCTCCCATCGGCTTTATCATGCTCTGCTGCCTTTTGTTTTATGCTTTCTGTCACGACGACTATTCGCCGTTGACTCGGTCGGCCCAAATTAAGAATTGTACAGTACGTAATAGAAAGAATTACAAAACACACATGCAACTTCCGATGAGCAACAGATTCAAGCGGTGCATCAGAGTCCCAATGACTTTTCATGGCATAGCATATGCGCAACCGAATATTCATTGTGTCAAAAAAAACTGCCACTACTGGTTGGCATACGGTTGCCCACATGTTTTTTTTATTTGGGAAGCTTCATAAAGTGCGTCACGCAGAAATAGGGGAAGGGGGGTTGCGGCAAATGTGACGTTAGCGTGACGATTATGTCACTCAATGTATATACATAAGCATACTAGGGGGGGGGGGGGGGGGGGGTGACGGCCAAAAAAGCGTGACGAAAGCGTGACGTAGGGGGGAGGGGGGGGGGGGGGGGGGGGTGGCGACGGAAGCTCCCCTTTTTAAAAATCAGCACAGGGAAAAAAATTTGGCTGGTTATTCGTAAAACTATACCAAGCAAAAGAAGAAACGTTTCACGTGCTTACGTTGAATCTTCTTTCGCTGCTTGGCAGACAGTTTCTTTCCATCTTTGCTGAAATAAGACATGAATACTATTTGAAGCTGCAGTAGCGTCGTGTAAGGCAGAAGTTAAGCAGCAAATATCTGCAGATGGAATGTATACACACCAGCCCAGAGAACAGCACTTTGGCATCATTCAATTTGAATTTATTAGCTTGGCAGCTGTGCTGCAAAAGAAAAGCGCATTCCCAGGACCTTCCAGCATAGTATGCAGAACCGCTGCATAATTACTGCCAACAGTTGCAAGCGCTACATCGATGGTGCACTTTACATCATCTAAAGGAGCGCCCTCCTCCACTGCACGTACTACCTGTTTTACTACCACAGTCCCTACCACCCACCCGCACTAATTTTCAAATTTTATCTCCTGTCTCTCATAAAAATCCGATTTGTCTGACCTGCTGTCTGTTGTCATTATAGTTTTGGCTTTTCCACATAGCCGTCCAGCTAAAGGGTTTTCCGATCAGTTCACAGTATCAGAATGAGGACCAGTACAATTTGAACTATCATACACACAGACCAGACAAAGACTGCCATGATTTTCTATCTCATTGGAAGCATTCGCCTAACCACAATTTTTAAAGTCGACTACTGGTCATGTAATTCATATATCCGCGGCTTTCAACAAATGAAAAAGCATCCCAATTGAAACGGTTTCATTAGAATGCAGGGCCTCATTCATAAATAAAACAGAGCCAAAAAACCAAAGAAAAAGTATCCCGGGCGCAAGACCCCACAACCCCCCAAAAATATATCAAAAGTCGATACAAAACTGAGGTGGCAAGCCAATGAGAACTTTTCAATTATTTCAGAGGCGTCCTTTCTAAAGCTATCTCCTGCTGAATAAATTTTCGATAATTTCACCATTCTTCGTGCATAGGAAAGACTTCTGCTCTTTCAAAAGTTTAGTTTACTTCTTGAGCTCCATGTCGACTTGAAGAGCCCAAAGCAGGTTAGGACTGAAAAAAGTTGCTTCTTCACGGGATTACAGGGGCAAGAACCCAGAGAATTATTATTTGGGACATTGAATAGCAGTCAGAAAAGCAGCAAGACTGGGTGGGTAAAACAAACTGAGAGCGGCATTAGTCTAACACCCACCCATGTCAGCTCAGTCAAATACTAACGCCTACAGCTACATTACGGACTACAGAGTGGCAGCTTTCTTCACTCGGAGGATTCATCCTGCGTTAATCCTTGAAACTAACTCAACTCACAATGTCAATATTTTAAATGGGAGCATTGAATTTGATCAATATGCACGAAATTGGCATATTATTGTACGTAATTCAAACTTTAATGCGTTGAAATCCTTGACTCTTACAATGCGCTAATGATGGGAAGGCTGTACCAGACTTCGCTCACACATATAGAGAACGAGGTCCATCTGATCCGCGCGTTGTAGGATTTGGGGTCGCCCATGTTGCATGCAGCCAGTCCTATTCACTTCGTTCAAGGAAGCGATGTAGCAAGCGCCAAAAGCTTTCCTCTCCAGCTTCAGATGGCAAGTCCTCTGAATTGGGCATAATACCTGCACTCAGAACCGTTCAATGGCACCAATGACTGTCACATCAGGTGTCTTTTTGCTTGACGTCATCTCAAAGCCATCGCTTTTGGAGCCTTGCACAAGTTCATAGCACAGTCAGTGGCGAAAAACCAACGATAAACTGTGGGCAAAGCTTGTATCAAAACGCCAAAGTACGTACGTACGTTCTATGCCACGGCTGAACTGAACAGTGCACACCTTCCGACGCGCAAAATTTGATGCCCTAGCGGCTCCTGTGACAAGGCATCAATGATGTCATTTATCCGCCAGCCTCATAGCTTAGAAAGTTGGGCCACATTCCGAAATGTCAATTCGTTGACGAGGTATGACTTTGATTTATGGCGCTACATGTGTCAGTCTGGTGCACTTCCCTCAAATTGCATTGAAACAATGCATTACACATGTCAACGCGCTTCCTTTCCAACGGTCAACTACGTACTACGTAAGCTACATCCGCAAAGCATGCCGTCGTTCAATTCTTGCCTTTTCCCCTACGTACGTTACGTGCTGCCATTATTTGAAAACTTATTGGAGCTCATCTGATGCTGTGACGTGCGATAGGATTCGGCATAAAAACACAGCATCATTCCTCAGGGCAATGGAACGCCGACGCGAGATGAACACGCGTCTGACTGAAACTTGCTTGGGATTGGGATATCGCCTCAAGCTGCTTCTAGCTACATTTTGCGTAATGCAACGCAATGCAGCACTCTCTAATACGAAAGTTGTCAGTCACCCCCATTGATGAACCCTGAACTTACACTATACTGTATTTAGCGAGTGGCATTGCATGGTCACAATAATTATGAATGGTCGTATTCCTAATCAGACCAATGCAACGCTTTGAAGCGTCCAATAATTTCAACCTGCGATCGTTGGTTTAACGTTGCCACCATTTGATGAACGTGTGTAAAAAAGCTGAAGTTTCTGAGAGAGTCTGCACACGTGACAGCCAACCCGAACTACATATGCAAAATCCCGCCTCAAAGAAAACTGACTGCTTATTCCCGCCGCCCTCGTACATTATTCCTCGTTATTTGCTTTTTTTGGGCCATCGGTTCAGGCAGGTGCCAAGATTTATGTAACGATGGGTTGCGTCCAAGAAAGAACTTGGACTGAGACTGAGAGACAGCTGTGCTACTGCCAATCTGGCTCCAGTGGGACATTCATCATCTGTGCCCACAAGAATCCCGGAACATCACAATACAACTTCAAAACTATGCTACTATTGTTACCAGCACATGTTGGGGGTTTGCAAACTGCTGATTACAGTTTATTGCTGATTATGTACGTAGCTCACTATGTTGCTATACTACTGCTCACTCTGATAAAATGAGCAGATGTACACGAGGTACATTCAGTATAGCATAGTGAAACAACATTTGAAAAAAACTACGTCATACAGATCCTTTTCTTGCCTCAAAATCGGGCCATCCCAAGGAATCTCCAGTCAGGTAGTCAAAAATTAGCGCATGTGGTATCAAACGACCTTTCCCTTTCTTCCATTCTATTGTTGTATCCACATACGTACTTGTCCAGTGTTATTCAATATGCTCCTTTCCTTCCCAATGGAATACCGTATTTTTGGGTGTATATCCCCTGAGTATATCCCCCCCAGTGTATAACCCCCCATTGGCAAAACATAAATATTGTCCTATGTTCGTATATCCCCTCTGGTGTATAACCCCCATGTACTGGAAGCTACCTTACCTACCTATGTAAGCTGGTCATAAGCTAGCTATAGCTACTCCTACACCATGCTACCATGCCTGGGGCTATACACCCAAAAATACGGTATCACAGACACCGATTGGTGATAGCCCGAATTACACCCAGCCCCAGCTTGGCTAACAACAATAGGATACTGTAATCTTTGGTCAACTTACTGAGGAGCCTTGAGCTGCAAAGCGATCAAAGTTTCATCCACGTAGGACAGAAATCCGTACCACGCAAGCCAGAAGCGCAGTGGCAACATTTTGCTTCCAACCAGCCACCACAGCTTGCTGCGTACAATAAACGCAGTTGCAGTCCAGGGCAGGGTGCCGGCCGGGATCGAAAACCGCAAAAGCACCACCACCACCACCTGGAAAATGAGCAATTTGCAGTTATGCGAGTTTTCCTTACCGCTGCTTACGCACACATACCACCACCACCAAGGCGTAGGCACAGCCAGCATATGTGTGGACGTACGTAACTTGCACATTAAAGTAAGAGAAGTTTGCGTGTGTGAGACGAGGTCGCCCACCTGTGCTTCCACCTCAGCTCTTCAGCCGCGGCGAGGAGTTCAGCCGGCTTCTCGCTAGTTAATGAGGGCACGGCGAGAGGCGTGGAGCTGCCACCATTGTTGCGCAAAATCTATTAATCCTGCCGCTAGCTAGCGCTGGCACTGGCAGCAACAGCAAGACACCCCACTATCTGTGTGCCTTATAACGCCGCACTGCTATGATCCGGTCTATCCACTCCAGGCAGGGCCAACTCTAGCGCCATGCAAGCAAACAGCGGCCTACTTCAGAGTAGAATAGAGTTGCACAAGTATCAGTTCTCTAATGATGAGAGCAGAGCCTATGCTGCTGATAATACCGTACCGTACGTACAACTATGGGCTCTCTTGTTTTCGATAGCTGCTTCATTCACTCTCCAAAACTAAGCTCACGATTACAAGACAATAGGTGCGCGACATCAGTATAAGAAAGCCTAAAGATGAGTGAGTCCCATCACTAGCATCTCAGTTTCAATCCCAATAGGTACCTACCTTCCAGCCAAAAAGCATGCTATTTTACGCTCTCCAAGAGACACTGCTCGACTGACAACTACTCCAGACACCTGTTTATAATTGAACAGAACGAAAGCAAAAACAAGAATTCTTGGCGCCATGTCATGTACGACAATTTAGCTATTGACAAGATGTACATACGATGGACACATGTACATACTTACCTACATAAGCCTACCAAGGTATTTGCATACGCAGGTAAGTAGGTACCTATGTACTTATACTAGGTTCACACTGATATCTTTTCGCTACAGGATTGAACTTACTGTAAAGGACACAACACAAATCCCGGCAGCTAGCCAAGATAATCTATCACGTGACAACGAAAACTCCAGCAATTGTGCCAAATTGAGCCTGTGACATCTCGCAGTCAGTTTCTACCCAAATCTGCTCGCTCTCACTGCAGCCAGCAGACTGGGTGGGGCAAAAGACGAAGAAGAATTGGGTGCCTAGAGGAAGACCTCGTTAGGTTTGTATAGCTGGTCCACCTTGGCAGCTTCCCTTCCCTTTTCCACTTCATCAAAGGTGACAGGCCCATTAGGAGCAGCGAGCAAGCCAGGGTTACCCGTCAGTAATCTCTCCGCGTCCTCTTAAAGCACACACGAACGCATACACTGGTTACACTGACAAGGCCCTCCAAAAGATGGATGCACAATGCATAGCTTGCCATGCCGTCTGTCACCCCCGCTGGTAACAAAAAGCTGTGTAGCTCAGGACGAGAAGTAATGGAGCATATAAAATGCAACAGAAACCCGTTGTCAAATGGAGAAAAATGGTGGTCAACTGTTCCCATTCGTATCATAGAGAACATCTGCGTACGTACTTCTCATTCGCTCCATTTTGTTGCCGTATCCCATGTCAAACTGATAGCAGACAATGAGGAGCAGTGGGAACAGGGGCAAGACCCGATTACGATTGCCTGTCACATGCCATTCCTTGAGACAGACCAATGTAGCAAACAATGCAGCTGGAGATGTCCACATTAACAACTCACGATACTTGCACATCTGCAGTATAAACACATGTACCTACTTACTCCCATTTCAATTGCAGTATAAAGTACACACCTATATAATACGATACACCCACAACGTAGCATATCGACCCTATTTGCTCACTTGCATAGCCATTTGTCGTTGCCGCATCAGCTCTTGAGAGGCCATCTGTCGCTCCAGCTAAAATTACACGAACGCCAGTCAGTAGTGAAGTGAACTGATAATGAAGCCCAATAGCACAAATACCTACATTAGGCCTGTTACTTGTAGTCTTTGGGACTCGAGCATGAAGTCCTGCTGTTTCTTCAAATTCTCCTCCATCGACTTCGAGATCCCAAGACCCATCGCAAATGTATAATCTCATTCAATCAATCACCAGCACATTACCGTCGGAACCTTCGAAGTACATACAAAAATCTACGTACTGATGCAGTTGAGCCAAGAGTTGAGTTGAGTGAGAGACATATCAATGAAGTATTTTGCCCTCTTCTGGCAATTTGGTCAAGCCACCAGTCCCACACCTCACCACCCAGCTGGCAACAACTTCAAAACTTTTACTGAGAACAAAGAAAGCATAGTCAGAGGAGTAGGTCTACAGTACAATATTATTAACTATTATCTATTATCTAGTATTAGTAGTGAGCAACATGTACACATATGTACTGACTGACAGACGCAGACTCAGATGCAAAGCTACATCAAGAATAACGAGCTTGGTATTCATCACAGCAGAAAACTGACGATTCAAACGCGCTGAAAATACAGAGAGAATCGGGGCTGCTCATCCAACACACCAACTCCAAGTCCGTCCGTCCCTGTCTGTTTAGGCAGACGAAGCTGATGCTGCCTTCAGTGAGTTGAGCATATTCTCCACTGTCTCCACGTGAACATCAACGTTCGGATTAGTCTGACCCTGTAGGTAAACAAAGCATAACATACGAACCATATGACCATGTCACAGGGCTCCACATGATGCATGTGCAAATATCACAAAAGTAGGTAGGTATAGGCCTATTAGGTGATTGATTACCTCTGACTGATATTTTTGCACGAGCTTTTCCCCAGCCCAGGAGGCCAGCGATAACAGATCTTTCTTCTTCTGTCCACTACTCTTGCTACACAGCCATGCACAACTCTGTACACAGAATGAAACATCCTCACATTTCATGATCAAAATACTAATATCACCCCCCATCCCCAAACTACTACACGTAGATACAGTACGCAGGCACACGCGTAGAGACGCCAACAAATGAACGAATAGAGCGTACCGTACCAGGAGGAGTCCGTAGAGTGCTCGGGCGTTGGCGGGATTGAGTTTGGCGGCCTGTGCGTAGTGGTGTTTGGCGAGCTCCACGTTGTCCGTGCCGCCCTGCGTGTATCGGACGTCGGCGTAGCGCTGGTGGTAGAGGTGGTTGAGGGGCTGGGCGAGGATCAACTCCTCCACGCAGTGCGCCGCCCTCCCCATCTCCCCCTCCGCCAGGTAGCAGGCGCTGAGCTGGAGCCAGGCCTCGTTGTCGTTCAGAAACACCTTCACGTACTCCACCAGCTCCTTGATCGCGTCGCCGCGCTCGCCCCGCGCCAACAGCACGGCCACCTTCCGCTTGCGCACACTCTCAACACACAAACACTCTTGTATCTGCATATATCGCGTCGCCTAATATTGCTATATCCACCATATGCAGTAAGGAAATTGGGTTGGTCGATGGCGACCTCGCGGCATTTAGTGAAAGTTTGGATCGGTGCCTGTGAGGTCGTCGACGTCATTTTGTTGTCAATTCTTCTTTTTCACTCGCTCCTTTGACGCTTCCAGATGATTGAACAAGGTCGACGACCCCGCAGACACCGACCCAAACTTTCACTAAATGCCGCGGGGTCGCCATCGACCAACCCAATTCCCTTACTGCATATGGTGGATAGAGACCAAAACAGCCGGGTTGTTGTTGCAATCCAACACAGGCAGTTATTGCAATCCAACACAACGCAGTACTCGGTTCGACCAAGCCGTTTTTGCTGAAAAATGGAGCAGTAAATCTTGTACCGTACGTACTGTGTTGGTTTCGTCCTTTTTGATCAATCGATCATAGCACTCCAGAGCTTCGTCGTATCTCAAATAGAATTGCAGACAGTTGCTAAGAAAGTATGGACCTTACATACATATACACTATGTGTGTACAGCATGTCATGTACCATGTATAGATAAGTAATATGTACGGGCATGTACGTATGTGGCGATTCGATGGGGGTTTTGTCACGCAACTAACTTTTCCTCGGCTTCCAGTGCCATGGCTTGTAGCCTCATCACACGCTGGCTACTGGGGAACTGACGCTTCAGTGCATCAACACACTCCTTCACCATATCCAACCGGTAACAATCCAAAGCACCAATCAATACCTGCAACAATAATGCTTAGTGTAAATCACATTTACCACGAAATCATGAGCAACCTTGAGCATTCCGTCCTTCGTACTACTGACTTGTTCATAGACAATCCACAATTCGTCTCCTAAGGAAGAAGCTTCACGGCTAATGACATGTTCCCATAGCTCCACTACCTCTTCTGAACGACGTACAGACTCCTCTCGCCATTGTTTCAACGTACGACGTCCCTCTGTTCAAAGTAAAAACCTTTGGCCTACTTTAGACCACATAAATAGGTAGTAAAACGGTACAGGGACATTCTCCCCAGTCTTTCCTTTCCAGTTGTTACACTCACCTTCGAAAGAGACAGTCGTCCAATCTTTTGCTTCCATCTGCAACTGCAATACGCACGCACAATCACAGCAGCATTGCCTCCAGCTGTAATAAATATAAAGTTCAACGATGGCGCTTTATGACACCACCCATGGTTCATCAAGCACTAGAATCCCATGCACTCGATGACTATGTAGTCAAAACCAGTATCGTAACTGTTTCGAACTTCACAAAGAATACAGCCCCTGCCACTCAAAATCATTTTATTTTACTACTCTTCGGCCCAGACAGACAACAGGTAGGTACATACATACCCATCTATTCACATGGAAAGCAACAACTCTACCACCCGTAAATAGCATGCAGCTGACCCATATATCTGTAAGTACTATTCAGCTGCGACCGATCATAATATCCGTAGTTGCAGTCTGTCTATCGCTTACGTTCAATCAGTACAATGTATCTGTACGTACCCAGCGCATGAGTAAACAATAGTAATCAGTCTGTCTACGCTCCAATAACTATCACCTGTAAACCAACAGCAAATTATTGCGAGTACCAGCGGTACGTACAGTACGTACGTACCTACCTAGACCTACCACAGCAGAATTCAAGCAGATGACAACGAACAGAATGACCAACTCATACGCATATCATCACAGTACGTACGTACGTACCTATACATCACAGACTTGACTAGATAAAAGATCTACAAATCCTAAAGTAGCATACCGTGGGGCACCTGAAGTACAAATAGGCTCGATCGCTAGAATGGAAGGGAGGGAAGGGAAAGCTTCACTTCTACTGAGTCAGCTTGATAGGAAAAACAAGAGATCTTAACAAACCTCTATAGCATTCGACAGCACTCAGTTCTCCATGATAAAAGATTGATGTGAGCATGAGACCAGATCAGTTCTCCATGGAAGGATACTTCCACTGGTGTAGGGGAACGAAGGTCTGTTTGATTGTTTGCGGCGATGCCCACTTCAGCACGTAGTGAGGTCCACCGGCCTTGTCGTTCGTACCTACCAGTGACAATCAAGCAAAAGTCATTCGCAGCACTAAATTAGCTTTCTCTTAGATGATAACCCACACAGTAAAGACTACTCCATACGCTTCATCAAAGCACAGTGCAGGCCCCGGCCCCCGTTCTGGTGCACACTGCCCGCTCAGTATGGGCGTGCATGCAGTATGGCTCATAGCTCCCCAAGGGTTGACCATCGTCATTTATGCTGCGAAGTAACTCGTTCAAGGATTTTCCAAGTTTCATGTAAAACTATGGGAGTACTACATGTAAACGGGCAAAGGTCTAATGACAACTCTTGTTGGACTTATTTTTTATAAGGCTTCTCGCACATCAGCACTGGTAGTTAGCGAAATGGTAGGTACCAAACAGTGGCAGATCGGCGCTCGCTGGTAGAAAAGTTCTCCTAAGTGAGCGTGCGGTATTTGTCGCCCATCCCCTCTGAGTAGCAGCCAGTGTGCGAGAAGCCTATAAGAAGGGCAGGAGGCATACCGGAGAGTCTGGCGCCTCCGAAGGGCTGTTGACCGACGATGGAGCCAGTTGACTTGTCGTTCAGATACAGATTCCCAACCGCATCCATCAGTTCCGTCTTGGCCTGCTCCAAAAAACTTCTGCAACAAACACGCCCTCCCTCACTTCCTCCACACATACCCTTCTAGGAAGAGGACTGTACCAGCGTCACAACGCAAGTATAGCCATACGTGTCTTCCGCGAAAACGGCGCCCGTCAGTCCGTAAGGTGTGGAATCCTTGACCGATTTCAACGTCTCTTCGCATTTGGCCTCATCGTACGGAAGAATCGTGAGCACAGGACCGAATATTTCCTAAACAAAAATAGTACACGTAAAATGCACATCTGCCCTGCCCTCGTTAAAACCGTAGGAATGGATTTGATGTGGCGCTTACTTCTCGCATGACTTTTTCATTGGGATCTGTCGTTTCCAGGATGGTGGGCTGGACGAAATAGCCAGTGGAATCGTCACACTTTCCTCCTTCCACTACTTTCACATTTGGAGAGCTGCTCGCACTGTCCAGATAGCCTTTGATCCTTTGAAAAGATTTCTTGTCAATAACCGCCGATGTGAACGACTCCCAGTCCTCTGGCTACAGCGAAACAAGCAGTAAGCATGCATGAGCGAGCAAGAGACAGACAGTCGGCCATCATTATGTCGCCACATACCCCTGCCACTTTCATCTGCTTCATAATCTCCGACATTTTCTCCTTCAGTTGAGGCCACATGCTCTTCGGTACGTACATGCGACTGGTAGCCGAGCATTTCTGACCGCTGTACTCGAATGCGCCGCGTACTGTAGCCGCAGCTACTGTGTCCACATCAGCGGAGGAGTGAATGAAATGAAAGTTCTTCCCACCGCACTCTGCAACATTGCAACACATGCGCATCTGCTTCTTGCTTACAGGGGTGCCTTTATTCATCTGACAGGAATAGATAGCTCTCACCTCCAACGAGTCGTGGAAACGTGTGATAGTTGGCGAGGTTTTCTCCCACTTGTCTGGTCAGATGTCGGAACACGGGCACACTTCCCGTGAAGTTGATGGCTGCCAAAGCAGGATGTGCAGTGATTGTATCGCCGAAAACGGAAGGCGGCTCAGTAGGTAGAAACTGGATGACACTTGGCGGGACGCCAGCTTCCCGCAGAATCTTGAAGGTGACATAGTTGCTGAGCAGAGCAGTCGGAGACGGCTTCCACATCACTGTGTTGCCCTACACATGCACATTCACACAATACACAACAGTGAAAGAGAAAACATCACGCAATGTGTAAATGAGAACACGCGAACGAACCATCATAGCAGGACAAGAAGCCAGATTTCCACCAATTGCGGTAAAATTGAATGGGGAGATAGCCGCGACGAAACCCTAAAACATCATAACATAGCCTTCATTCTACTTTCAAGTCATCTGACACGATAATAGGTTCATGAAATATAGGCGTACGCCTACAATGTACGCGCACACGGCAGCACGTACGTTACGTACATAACATAGTACGGACGTACGTAGACCCACTTATCCGCCGCTTGCACCTTTCATTAGGCCGCGTTCAGATAAGCGACGTATGCCCAGTCAGCGTACGCAAAGCGTATATGAGTAGTATGTGGGTATGCGCTGGACGGACGCCGTTTACCTGAACGAATAATATTGATTGCATGAAGTAGGCAAACCCGTTCCTGCGCACGTACTTCCAGTCCTCGGTATATGAGTCTGTTCTGAATGTCCTGAGAGGGGCTGATCGGCTGATATTGCAGAAGTTGCAGGGCGAAAAAAGCGTTGAACCGAAGGAAATCGATCAATTCAGCGGCTGCGTCTATCTCCGCTTGCACCACAGTTTTTCCTTGGCCCAGCATCGTCGTCGCAACCAAATCCATGCGATATCTGCAACACAAGATAGCATGTACAGTACTTTGTACACAATTGTAAGTACAGGGTGTTCGCTTTGGATATGAAATGCCGTTTGGGTTTATAACTTAAGAACCGCAAGAGTTAACCAGCTCCGTAAGGCCCTGACCCGCAGGGCCCGCGGGTCACCCGCGGGTCACCCGAGGGTCACCCGCGGGTCACCCGAGGGTCACCCGCGGGTCATCCGGAACCGAATAGAAGCGCCGGCGGAAAAGAAGAAAATTATTGATCCAACCAATGACTGCGGGTGACCCTCGGGTGACCCTCGGGTGACCCTCGGGTGACCCTCGGGTGACCCGCGGGCCCTGTGGGTCAGGGCCTTACGGAGCTGGTTAAAGCGCTGAAATTTTCCCTGCATATACCCAAGGATATGCATAACCTTGTGTAAAAATTTCGTTCCAAGACTCCAATCTGAACATTCGATATCAGTACCTCAAGTTTCGACACCAAAAATCACAAGTTTCTGAATCAGAAGTCTGATGTTCAGACGAATTTTTGTAAAGATTTTTGTCAAAGCGCCAGTCAACACCTGAAAAACACCATGAATAATATTTTCCAATTCTTGGGAAGTCTTCAGTATACTAGAACATACATACTTAGCTACTCTGGAGAAAATCCAAAAAGGAAAGTCGGGAGTCAGATCAGATAGGGCAGGGCGACCATAGAGGCCGGAGCCGGACAGGCTTACTGGCGGTTTGGTTTTGTCTGAGGTGAGCTGTGAAGTGGACCAATATGCGCACATGGCTAATCAAGAAAGAGAAAAAGGAGCATTGTTGTCTCCTATGAGATTTCATGGTGTTACACATACGTAATTGACCAGCGTTGTGATGAAAATGCCACAAAAATTCGCCAGACCTGCGATTCAAAAGCTTGTGATTTTCGGGGTCGAAACTTGAGGTGCTGATATCTTATGTTCAGATTGGAGTTTCGGGACGAGATTTTTACACAAGGTTATGCATAGTCTTGGGTATTTGCAGGGAAAATTTCATCGTCTTAACTGTAGTGGTTCCCAAGTTATAACCCCAAACGACATTTCATATCCAAAACGAACACCCTGTAGGTACGTCCTGCATGACTGCTGCAGGCTGTACATGGAAAAATACAGTAATTTGTTGCGTACTTGTCGGCGCATAGATCCGCAGCTTTCAACATAATTTCAGCTCTGCTCTCCAGTGGTTGTCGTTCCCAGGCTATTCGAGCACCCAATCCGGCCTCTATCGCCTTTTCTATCTGTTTCTGCATAGCGTAATACACATATGTCAATGTGCTCGTACACCTTCCGTACATACTACAGGGTGTCCCGAAATAAACTCCGGGGGTTTCCGCGCTTATAGCTCTCGAGTTAAAGCTGAGATTTCAATGCGGTTTTTTCTTTTATGTAGCCAAGGCTTCAACTTAGATACATGCCAAATTTCATCTGCGTAGCTCCATTGGTTATGGTTTTATTGGCCTTCAAAGTTTTGGTCCCGTTTTTGCAGTTTTTCCCTCAGTACTGAAGAATTGTGGTTTTAAGATAACTCAAATTTGTATTTACGCTTCCAGGCTTTGAACTGGCGTCCACACGTTGGGTTCTCTTGTCATTTTGGATTGCTCTGAGCCACTTAGAACAGAATTATTAGATGTTGATAGAGAACTAAGCCAGAAAATGTTCCGAATTTGTTTATTCGGGGAAAAAGTCTATAGAAATTGGGGGCAAGAGAATGTTGCTGTTTTGGACCAGTTCTAGTTGAAGTAAAATCTTGAAATTTTGCCTGCATCTAAGTTGAAGCTTTGGCTACATAATGCAAAAAACCGCATTAAAATCTGAGCTTTAGCTCGAGAGTTATTACCGCGGAAAGCCCCGGAGTTTATTATGGGACACCCTGTATAGTCCGTCCGGAGAGAGAGAGAGAGAGTTGTCTTTGGGGGTTTGCACGCGTTGCGAAAAATAGAAACTATAATTCGCAGATTTCGTCTCCATTCATGCATTCCGATTCTGCAGGAGAACACGTAACTTGCGCAGCGCGGGCTACGGCGCAGAGACAACTCTCGCTGACGCTAAGAAATATGGGTGGTCGCGAATTCGCGAGGTGTCCAAGGTGTGGTATTTAGTAAAAAGTTTTAACTACCTTCGTAATCCCAGGCGTCCGCCTGTCCGTAGCCACCCGGCAAACCCCGTCCGTAGACGGGGTTTGTTTTTCCACGCCGTCTACGGATGGGGTTTGCCGGGTGGCTACGGACAGGCGGACACCTGGGATTACGAAGGGGGTTAAATCATAGACACTAGAATTGGGGAGGACGACCGCCTCCACAACACAAAGTGTCCAACCTGGTCTGACAATGCACTTCCAATAATAGTGGCAAAATTGACTCAGGGTGGACAGTTTTCAATTCACATATGAACTACACATATCAACTTACTCTAAAATCCTAAAAACATGCATAGCAGTCACATGGGTTCCATTCAATGACAAAGAACATGTGAAATACAATACATATCAAATGTCCATATTCAATAGATAACAGTTGTCTTTTCTGACTTTTGAGCTTCAAAACATAGTTATGATAGGAATATGACCCTTTTCCACATGCTGTTCATCTTCAACAAATGATGCCAAGAGTATCACCTTGTTCTTGGCCATGCTGTTGAACAGTTTTGAGAGCAGTCTAACTGCAAAATTGTGCCCATTACCACAGTACAGTTTGTTGACAGAGGTTTCTTCCAACAGGCCATATTCCTGCAGCAGCTGGCAAATAACCAGCTCAATATTGGCTTCTGAATCCATGGTGCATGAAGACTGCTTGCTTCTCCACTGTTGTTGTGATGGCAGTCAATGAATCCCAGGAGTGCAGCCCAATGCCATGCCATGGGCCAGAGGACAGTTTGATTTGATGAGTCCACCACAATTTACCTGCAACAAAAATGCATCAAGTTGCATCCATAAGGCTGCCAAATAGTTCCTTGGCAACAGCATAGGCTACTAAAGTCTGTTTAGCTGCTATACAGTCTTAACTAACCAACAGTTTGCAATGAAACTCTTTCACAGTTTGCATGTACAGGGTTTAGCAGCAAAATAGGAGCACAGTCATGAAGCATGGAGAGAAGTTCATATTTGCTTTTCTATTTTATACATGACTTGAGTTCCATAGCAAACTCTCAGTGGCCAGACTATTGGCCACTTGCACTAAGACTGGGTAGTCACAATCGAAAGGTGGCCCCGCTGTTTCAGATCAGTTTCAACAAGTATTGGGGTCAAAATTTTACCAACAATCGTGACAACGCAAATCGTCCATATCCATACTATCATGTTTTCCAGCCGCGACTCCAATCACAGACATTGCCATATCGCCACCTCCAACGAACAAAATTTGGATCAAACTGGTTCTTTAGGAGTGGAGAAATGACAACATTCGTGATTACAGACATTGCCATATCGCCACCTCCAAAGAACAAAATTTGGATCAAATTGGTTCTTTAGGAGTGGGAAATGACAACATTCGTGATTGGAGTTGAGGCTGAAAAACCATAGACACTAAAATGGTAGTAGTAGCCATCATAAAGTTGTTGCTTCATAGCAAATCATGTGCTCATCATCTTATGGCAAGTTATTTTTACAAAATATGCGCAAGACCATGTTGGAAACTCTGAATTGGGAGGTGGTTGTCCTCCCCATTTTAGTGTCTATGGAAAAACCCTGTAGAAAGGGGGTGATGCTTTGAGTTGCAGCATGTACCTTTTTGGAGGGGGTTTGTTCATCTTCTTCTTGCCCACTGTCATAGTCTTGTTGATCCTTTGAAATAATTCCAGCTCATGACTAGGATCGAAGGTCCTGGGGGTTGGTTGAAGGTGCTTCCTGTAGCCACTACTGCTGCTGCGTTGCCAGGAAAACGTAAAGTTTCTGACAGGTATTGCAGGTGGGGAATCTTACAATTACTGCTGTCTTTTCTCTTTTCTCTTGCACTTGCGAGGCATTTTTCTTCATCGCTTCTTCTCTGTCATCCCATTTGTCAATATAATGAAGAGAATCATCCACAGATAATTTATATTTTTTGAATATTTTTCAAAAAGTGGCACGTACCCCTAGAACGCTCCTTCGTTGCGCGCCCGTCGTTTCGCTTCGCTACATCCAACGCGCTTAGTGAAGCGGAGCGCGCGCTCTAGGCGTACATGAAGTAATCGCTCGTCTCGTGGCAAATTGTTTTGCAAAATATGGGCAAGACCAGGCTCGACACTTTGTGTTGTGGAGGCGGTAGTCCCCCCATTTTAGTGTTCCTGGTTAACCCTCTTCGAAATCCCAGGTGTCCGCGTGTCCGTAGACACCCGGCGGACGGGGCAAAGCCCGTCCATAGACGGGGTTTGTTTCTGAAGAAAAGTAG
The DNA here is from genome assembly GCA_030247985.1 of Epsilonema sp. ZAB3_2. Classification (NCBI taxonomy): domain Eukaryota; kingdom Metazoa; phylum Nematoda; class Chromadorea; order Desmodorida; family Epsilonematidae; genus Epsilonema; species Epsilonema sp. ZAB3_2. The sequence continues at coordinate 17,738 of JASAMW010002997.1, forward strand.
CCTATCTCCAAAAGTTAGCTGTCGCTCGACTGCGAATTACTTTCCTTTCTTCAGAAGCAAACCCCGTCTACGGACGGGACAAACCCCGTCCGCCGGGTGGCTACGGACACGCGGACACCTGGGATTTCGAAGAGGGTTAAATCGAGGCGGACGGGGTCGTCGACGTTGTTGAGTTATCTGGGAGCGAAAAATAGGGGTAAACCTCGCAACCGGCCACGAGCTTTTAGCACACTGCCCAATAGTGCGCTTGTTCTAAAATCATGCAGTACTTACTTTGGAAGCAACTGTAAACTTGGCCAGTTTCTTGCTATGATTCGATGGCTAAAATAAAAGGCAATTGCCAGCAAGTGATCTGATGCTCCAAACGTAACTGGTTGCTATCCACGAAGCAAAAAGGTTCCAAAAATAAGTTGAAATAAAATACTTAGTAGTCGAAAACCTTTCTTCTGCTTACCCATGTCTGAAAATATTCTTTTCCGTCTTCCCCTTCCACTTCCTTCTCTCCAATCACAATCGGGACTTTCTGAGTGGATTGGGAATACTTCTGCAGTACCGCTTCCAACGCCTTTCGTTCCTCGCTGCCTTTGCGATATTCCAACAGCGGTTCATTCTGCGGCTTCCGCATAAACTCAGCAGACGTCAACGACCTATAAGACAGCATAGGTCTGGTTGGAATTACGCCGCGTTCACCATTCGTCCGTACGTCCGACGTATCTAGGAGTACATGGCACCGCAAACGACCATGTACTCCTAGAAACGGACGTATGGTGAACGCGGCATTACTATTACCCCTAGTATTACTCATGCCATATAGAAATTTACAAAACGCACGCAATCTTACCCGATTGTTCGCGAAGAACCCATTGCACACAGCGCTGTCAACTGGCAGAGGCCCTTATTCAATCCCTTTTGCATCCTATCCTCACGAATGCACTTTGCGTAAATATCTTGAGTGCTTCGCTACTTGCAAAAGTGCAGGATTTAGTTTTGCCTGGCAGGCGGCAGGCAGACACTTGCGCTGGAACGGTCAGTATAGTTCTTTTGTTTCCTCCTCCTTCTTGAAAAAGTTCTTCATCACAATCACCTCAACGACACTACTATCAGGGTTGCCAGGTCTTGAGGAGCCAATAGTACTAGACCGATGTAAATTGGTACTAAATCAATTTTGGGGAGGTAAAATTTGCGATTGCAGGCAATGGGGTGGCTCTAGTAATGTAATTCTGTAAGGAAAATCATGGTTTTTGAGCGTTTTTCACCATTTTTTGTGCTTTTCGCTACTTTTTGAGGTTATTGTATACAAAGATATTGGTCAATACCTCGCCGAAGGCGAGAAAATTTTTGAAAATATGCCCAAACATGCGTCAAAATTGGCCATTTTCCCATACTGAGCTGAAAATGTTCCCTTCCCCCAGCCTCCACCCGAATAGTACTAGAATAGTACTAAAAGTACTAGACCAGTCAAAATAGTACCAAATCTAGTACTATAGTACTGACATTGGCAACTCTGACTACTATAGTCACCGGGACGATCAAGACCGTGCTTGACAATTTTCGCGCTCCCGTAGCAATCTTAGTAAATCTGGCATTTCTATACAAGAATAGCAAGAGTGTTTGAAAAAGGGTCGAAAAGCCTGTTGCTATTCTTGTATAGAAATGCCAGATTTACTAAAATGCCACGGGAGCGGAAAAATTGTCAAGCACGGTCTTGATCGTCCCACTGACTATACTACACCTCCTTTTTTTCTCCTCCTTTCTTCACCAACACGTCCGACGAACCCCCCACCGACGTTTCCCATGAACTCCTTTACAAGAGCATAGCCTATACTGCATAGGAGTACATGCAACCAAAGGCTACAGATGGCTAAAACGAAAACACGGGTGAACACTAAAAGTCGTCACAGGCGTCATTCGTCACGTCGTCACGCGTCACTCGTCACGGCGTCAATCGTCACCGTCACAAGCGTCATTCGTCACACGGCGTCGGCGTCACAGCGACATTCGTCACACGGCGTCACAAGAGTAAAATACGTCACAGCATCTTCACGACTCAATGCTTGTTGAAAGTATGTACTATTCGAGGCTGCCCATGAGTAGCACGCAACCATGCAAAAGACCGACAGGTGCGGTCACAAAAATGGCTTTAGAACCATAATCAGTATGTACAGTACATACATACAGAGCCGACCCCTCGTTTCTCCAGTCCATCCAGTTGCTGAGAACTTGGAAACACCTACAAATGGCGTTACTCTCAGCAAAAATATATAATAGGGGTTTAGGCGAAGAAATGGAGCACACAGTGTAAACGAAAGAGGGCATCCCTGACTCATATTCGATCCTCTTTATTGGTTTTTTCAAAAACCTTTGTAATGGATTTCCTTTTTATTGGTTTTTATGAAACAAACCATTATAAAGGATATCCATTACAAAGGTTTTTCGAAAAAACCAATAAAATGGATCGAATATGAGTCAGAGATGCCCTGTTTCATTTACACTGTGTGCTCCATTCTTCCCCTAAACCCCTATTATATATTTTTGCTCTGAGAAATAGGCAGTAAACTGATACCGTATTTACCGGTGCATAACCCCCAATGCATAACCCTCCTATGCATAGCCCCATATGAGACGTCTCAATTTTTGCATGGGGCTATGCACCGGTAATACAGTATTTCTATGTAGTGTGTATCCCCCAGTGTATAACCCCATCAGACCTTTCATTTTTGTACAGCCCCGGGGGCTATGCACCCTAAAATACAGTACCCTTTTTCGTGAACATATGTAGAAATATTCGCAAATCATCGAGAATGAGTAATGCTACTGTAAAGGTTGGTGTATAGCCCTGCAAGGTAATACAAACAAGATCAGCCAATTTGGGTGGTCAGTGTGCATGCTTTGAAAAAGTGCAAAAGTGCAATATAGCCCAATTGGGCGGGCTATACACGAGTTCGGGCAATACATGGTATTGGGTTATACACTGACCTTTACATTGCCTACGTTCAGCGTGCATGCATTGAAAAAGTGCAAAAGAGCAATACAGACCAAATTGGGTGGGCTATTCATGGGTTCGGGCAATACATAGTATCAGGTTATACACCGATCTTTACATTGCCTACGTTCAGCGTGCATGCATTGAAAAAGTGCAAAAGTGCAATATAGACCAAATTGCAAAAGTGCAATACAGACCAAATTGGGTGGGCTATACATGGGTTCGGGCAATACATGGTATCAGGTTATACACCGATCTTTACATTGCCTACGTTCAGCGTGCATGCATTGAAAAAGTGCAAAAGTGCAATATAGACCAAATTGCAAAAGTGCAATACAGACCAAATTGGGTGGGCTATACATGGGTTCGGGCAATACATGGTATCAGGTTATACACCGATCTTTACATTGCCTACGTTCAGCGTGCATGCATTGAAAAAGTGCAAAAGTGCAATATAGACCAAATTGCAAAAGTGCAATACAGACCAAATTGGGTGAGCTATACATGGGTTCGGGCAATACATGGTATCAGGTTATACACCGATCTTTACATTGCCTACGTTCAGCGTGCATGCATTGAAAAAGTGCAAAAGTGCAATATAGACCAAATTGCAAAAGTGCAATACAGACCAAATTGGGTGGGCTATACATGGGTTCGGGCAATACATAGTATCAGGTTATACACCGATCTTTACATTGCCTACGTTCAGTGTGCATGCATTGAAAAAGTGCAAAAGTGCAATATAGACCAAATTGCAAAAGTGCAATACAGACCAAATTGGGTGGGCTATACATGGGTTCGGGCAATACATAGTATCAGGTTATACACCGATCTTTACATTGCCTACGTTCAGTGTGCATGCTTTGAAAAAGTTGAAACGCGAAAAGAACGAGCATAGTAAACATCCGACAGACACAGCAAGACTGTGCAACAAAGGAGGAGCAAGACGGGCAGCGGCTCCAAGCTGCTCATTGATATGCAAAAGAAAAAGAAAAGCATGGCAAAGCGCAGCTGTGTATGTACGTACATATGTATGTAATGCAATAAAGCAGGGCGTTTTCAGTTCAGAATCGGCCTTAGATTTTAGAAACCAAAACAGGCAGGTGGAGCGAGGGGGCATTTGAAAACACGTAACTGTCAATACACTATTGTGACAAAGCTTGATACATGTACAGTACAGTACAGTACATACGTACGTACGTACGTACGTACTGTACAAATACTGTTTAGTGTATGTATAATTATGCTGCTACAGTAGCCTACCTAAACTGATTCCTACAGGGAAAGCGAAATCCATTCCTGGTGCTGTCACAGCTTCACTGTCGTTATTGGTGATGCGTCCTGGAGTATTTCCAGCACTGGATTATCCGGTGACTGTGGACGTGACGCCAATCTGTGACGAATTGTAGTGCGGTGACGCCTAAGCTGTGACGAATTGTAGTGCGGTGACGCCTTATTGGTGACGAATTGTAGTGTAGTGACGCCTCATTTGTGACGCGTGACGCCATGTGACGCGTGACGATGTGACGACTTTTAGTGTTCACCAAAACACGGCGACGCAGACGCAGCCACGCAGGCGAAAACAACGCAGGCGACGACACAGCGTAAGCTGTCGTGCTGCGAACTTTTGAATACAAGAGATCATCATTGGAAAGAGGGTAATAACTAATAAGCAACGAAAACAACGAACAACCAAAACACCCAAATCGCAACCGTTCTTGAAAAATAGGATCCGCCTAAATTCCGAACACACACAAAGTGCCGCAACAGACATTGTCGAAGCAACAAATGGGCTGGGTAGCACAAAAAATATTTAAGCCAGCGCTTGCAATAGGCGCATGGGCAGACTTAGGCTAAGGCTTAGGTTGAGGCTTAGGCTGAGGCCTACCCCTCTTCATCCAATACCTAAGCCAAAGCCTCAGCCTAAGCCGAAGTCAACCCATGCCCCTCGCATAATAGATATTACTGTTCACCACCCAGCTCCCTGTACCCAGCGCCCAATAACTTTTTTTTTTTTTTTTTTTTTTGCGAGACCGCACCCCACAGGGTCGGCTGTAGGTGAAACTCCCCAGTCTCCTCCGAACCTTTAACAACACCCGTTATGGTGGGCCAGTCCAGTGCCGCAAGGCACGACCAACAATGTCCCGAACCAGGGAAGGGCCTGGCACGAAGCCGAACAGCCATCAGCGACCACTGGTCGGGGTGTGCTGACCCGAAGGAAAGCACTGGTGCTATATATGCCAGCGAGCGGGCGCACCATACTGCCGCTGGGGTTGCCAGTCGCTTTAATCCCACCTGGCGAGAGTGGGAACTCATGACGCAGAGGACGGCAGATCGGACGTAGCCCGTCTTACCGCCTGCGCCACGAGCGCGACTCGCCCAATAACTTCAAATTCCTTGAATTGCATCCATATTTTCCATGCGAATTCATGCTATTTTGTTTGAACGCCTATTACAGTGGAAGTTTTCCATTTTTATGGTCACAGACTACACTACTGCAAGTGTTGGACCAACTGTCCCCATGCTAACCCACAATATTGATAAGGGTACATTGATTGATCATGGATCTTCGCACGCGAAATAGTGGCCCGCTACAGACGTGCTCCGAGTTTGCTCCGAGCGAGTTCGCTCCGAGATCGCTCCGAATTCGCAGCGAATTCGGAGCCTAATTCGGTTGTTCACACGTAATCATTTTCCCTCCGTACAAACTCGGCGAGTTTTTTCGGTCGTTCACACGTAATATTTTTTGCAGCAATAAAACACGGCGCGCTTCGTTCCACACACGGAGAAAGAGAAAGCATGCAACTTGCCCGCGCCGCGCGCTGTCCGCTGCTGATAGCCAACACGCAACACACAAATGAAGCAACAAGCGCAGCGCTCCCTCTCTCTGTCTTCGGGAACGGGGAAAGGAGCGAGAAGAGAGCGGACAGCGCAGCGCAATGATAATGATATACTGTGTTTGTTGCGTTCGCCTGCTGCTTGCTGTTCCTTGAACAAAGGAGAGACCTGCGATGACTTCTCTCATATTATGCTTGCGTACATTGCACTGCAGGTTCTGTGCAGTCTATAATGATTATGCCATACGCGCCGCGTCGTAAATTACTGCTCTGTTTCCAACTTTTTCGCTCCGAGATTCCTCCGAGAAGGCTCCGAGATGGCTTCGAGAAGGCTCCGAATTCGGAGGAAACTCGGTGGTTCACACGTCTCCGAGTTTGAAACTTGGCAGTTCACACGGACGTTTGGAAAAACGGAGCGAGTTCGGAGCAAACTCGGAGGATTTACATGTTGAAGCATAGTCAGGGCTCTGAATTCGGAGCGAATTCGGAGTTCACGTCTGTGGCGGGCCAGTGTGTCGTTTAGGCGGAGCTAATTTTGAGGAAGTCCACGTTGGTTGTTTTGGTTGTGTATTAGTTAGTACCGAAGAGAGAGGAGGAAAGGAACGAAGAGAGAACGACGATATGAAAACGGTTGAGTATTAGTTATTACCCTCCCCTCTCTAATGCCGATCTCTTCTATTCAAAAGTTCGCAGCACGACAACTTACGCTGTGTCGTCGCCTGCGTTGTTTTCGCCTGCGTGGCTGCGTCTGCGTCGCCGTGTTTTCGTTATAGCCCTACAGATATAACATATTTTTGAAGCTGTTTGTTTTCATTTATTACAAAATAATCAAAAATCGCAGTTTGGGCAAGGAGCTATAAGTAGAGGAGGCGACACTCGACCTGATTCTGGGCGTTGGCAGTGTCCGTGCCTAGCAAGGTTTCGACCTCTCTTCTTCAGGCATCCGTGGAATTCCAAATAGACAGAATCCAGCCAAGGTATGATAATGCATATACCTCAACTTTCTTCGATCTTTTCAATGGTGGGGTCGGCGTTAACCCATCCCCAATTGGTAAGGCCAAAAATGGCCATTTTTCAGATTTTTGACAAAAGTAGGGTATCTTGCTGGCCTCAGCGCAACACGCACAGAGCCAGCCAAATGCTGTCCTTCTCAAATTCCACCACCAAGGGTCCAAGCTTCGCACTGGTAGTGTTAACTCCTTCCCCACCACACTGGCAACCTGAGAAATTGATGGAAAACCGCCTTTTTACATGCATTTCTACCCAAATATGCTACCCTAGTGCAGTCAAGCAGGGAAATTTAGAGTACCCTACCCTAGTTTTATGCGTAGATTTCGAAAATAAATGTGGTTTTTTCATTTTCCTACGTTTAAGGCCTGATAAACCCGGTTTTTCACGTGTTCTCGGATGGAAAAGTGTGCTAAAAGCAAACATTTTAAAAATCAGGTACCCTGGCCTAATTTTATGCGTAGATTTGAAAAATGACCTTAATTTTTACATTCTTCCACTTTTAAGGCCTAATATACCCGATTTTTTACTCAAAATGGCATAAAAAGATGCTATTTAGGCCTTAAGCGTGGGAAAATTTAAAAATTAAGCTCATTTTTGAAATCTACGCATAAAATTAGGCCAGGGTACCTGATTTTTAAAATGTTTGCTTTTAGCACACTTTTCCATCCGAGAACACGTGAAAAACCGGGTTTATCAGGCCTTAAACGTAGGAAAATGAAAAAACCACATTTATTTTCGAAATCTACGCATAAAACTAGGGTAGGGTACTCTAAATTTCCCTGCTTGACTGCACTAGGGTAGCATATTTGGGTAGAAATGCATGTAAAAAGGCGGTTTTCCATCAATTTCTCAGGTTGCCAGATGGGTGAGGAAGGAGTTAACACTACCAGTGCGAAGCTTGGACCCTTGGTGGTGGAATTTGAGAAGGACAGCATTTGGCTGGCTCTGTGCGTGTTGCGCTGAGGCCAGCAAAATACCCTACTTTTGCCAAAAAGCTGAAAAATGGCCATTTTTGGCCTTACGAATTGGGTGTGGGTTAACGCCGACCCCACCATTGAAAAGATCGAAGAAAGTTGAGGTAAACGCATTATCGTACCTTGGCTGGATTCTGTCTATTTGGAATTCCACGGATGCCTGAAGAAGAGAGGTCGAAACCTTGCTAGGCACGGACACTGCCAACGCCCAGAATCAGGTCGAGTGTCGCCTCCTCTACTTGTAGCTCCTTGGTTTGGGCAATAACCCATGACAGATCTTGCTGATAGATAAAACATCCTTGGCAACAGTCAGCTGCACGTACAGAACGCAGCGTTGCAGCATACAAAGTGCGCATGCACAGTGTGTGCTGTGCTGACCTCGTTCTCCATACCGCACTATGTCAGCAATGATCCGCTATTTGTTTGCAGCCTCACCTAGGCGCTCAGACTGCAATCTTCTCCAGAAGTTGAGCTGCTGCACAAACATAAAACCTGCCACTGCCACCTCTTTTGTAAACTCCGTTATCGCTGCAAGATCAAGCATACGATGCCAACCATTTTGTACGTACATTGCAACCATGTCTGCATGATATACGAGCACCACATAACTAACCATCTACTAAAACTTGAGAGAGAATTATTTTTGTCTCAAACAATTTGTTCCTGCACATGTGAGCTGTTGCCTATCAACTGAACGAAGCTCAGGGTGTGTGAGATCAGAACCATGCAGCTACCAGGCTGGAAATTTGTCATCTGCGTATTGACCACGGCATTTTTGGCCGTGTTCCCCAGCTACCAATTCGCAGTAATCAATGTTCCTCAGGCTGTTTACAAGCGCTTCATCAACGAAAGTTTCGCAAATCGATATTCCATAAACCTGACATCAAGTCAGATGACCGCCGTTTTTTCCGCTACTGTCACATGCTATAACATCGGAAGCATCTTCGGCTCGCTTTCCACTGCGTTTTTCGCGGAAAAATTCGGCAGACGCATCAGCATGATGGTGATGAATAATGTACTGGTCATCACCTCAGGCTGTCTCATTGCATTGAGTCAGCTGGCTGGAGCCTACAGCATGATCGTGATTGGTCGATTGTTGTGCGGATATGCAGTGGGCTTGGCCTACGGTTTACTGGCTGTATATTTGACCGAAGTGTCGCCAGTTCGCTACAGAGGGTTCAGCGGCAATTGTCAGAACTTGATGATCACTCTGAACACCTTTCTTACCTTGGGCATTACGCTGCCCAATGTTCTGGGCAGATGGGCTCTCTGGATTCCACTCAACGGCATCATCATTCCCTTCGCCGTCCTTCAGATTCTTCTTACTCCTTTGTTTCCAGAGAGTCCCAAGTATCTGCTGTTGAAGAAGCAAGACGAAGCCGCGGCGGAAAAGGCCTATCGCTATTTCTCGCCTCATGATTCTGCTGATGAGATGAAGGAGCAGTTTGAGTCCTTTCGAGCGGAGCAGAGCCACAGTGGCAATGCGATGGGCCTTCTAGAGGCCCTAAAGACCGCCTACATCCGCGAACCCATCTTAATCGGCGTAGTAAGCCAGGTAGCCGCCATCTCCACTGGAATTGTGGTGATCTTCAGCTACTCCACTGCCTTATTTAAGACCGTTGGCCTCTCCGTGACGCAGGCTCAGTACTCCAGCCTCTCCATGTCTGCGTCCAACTCGCTTGGAGCCATCGTGGCTATCTTCATCTTGGATCGCATGGGGCGTCGCACGCTTATGCTCTACGGCATGGGCATCACCGTCGGTTGTCTGGTAACCTTCATGATATTCTCTATCGTACAGCAGCACATCTCCGCTACCTGGCCGTCTTACAGGGCGATTCACAGTGGCATTCTGATCCTATTGCTGTTCTCTGCCAATATTCGTTCACACATAAAGTTGCGGCCAAAGTAAACGTACATTTATACATAGGTCCACTGAGTTTTTCATACAGTCGCATCGCAAAAGGCTACCGTATTTACCGGTGCATAGCCCCATGGGGGTATGCAAAAATTGAGAGGTCCCATATGGGGGTATGCATAGGGGGGGGGGTTATGCATTGGGGGGGGGGGGGGGGTTATGCATGGGGCATTTTTTATGTTTTTGAGAGGTGCGCAGAGGCATATTTTTTAGGTCAAAAGCACGTGTTTTACGGCATAATTGAGGTCAAAGCAGGGTTATTCTAGTACAATACACCCCCAAGCAGGCTTATAGGCATCTTAGCTTGGTGTGGGGGTGGCTATGGGTAGCTTATGACCAGCTTACATAGGTAGGTTCAGGTACTGTACAGTACATATGGGGGTATGCATAGGGGGGGGGGGGGGGTTTTGCATTGGGCATTTTTTATGTTTTGCCACGATGGGGGTATGCATTGGGGGGGGGGGGGGGGTTATGCATTGGGGGGTTATCTACCGGTAAATACGGTATTCCGCGTAAAATTGCACAAAAAGCGCAAATCGGTGCATTTCACGCCAAAAGTGTCGCGAATTCCGAACTTTTGCATTCGCTCCAAGTGGACCGACCTATGGCAGAATAATGCCACTGTGTATCGCCCTCTTACGTCAGTATCGCAGCCATCATGATTCACGTGTTCGTGTTCAACGTGGGTCCAGGACCCATCGCATGGTTCATTAGCGCAGAGATGATGCCTCAAGCCGCCAGATCCATCGGTACCACGCTGAGTATCACTATGGGAGGAATAACGCAAGTGATCACTAATTTCGCCTTTCGCCCTATTCAAGATGCCATCGGACCGTACGCCTTCCTTACGCTGATTGTTCCAGCCATCTTACTTACCACATACCTGTATTTCAAGCTGCCGGAAACAAAAAATCGACCGACCAATGAGCTCATAGAATACTGGAAGCAGAAAACTGGGTACTATTCTGACAGAAAAGGATATGGTGCAGTTGCAATGGAAAAGTTTTAATCACAATATTTTTGCAAACGAAAATATCTTACTTGCTTTTGTACAATATCACACACATATGTACAAACACACATTGTACAAATAAATTAAATTTATATCCTAATGTAGAATTAAAGTAAAGTACCGAAATAAAATCACACTCAGTGTGCCACCTTTGCGAACAATTTTCATTTACAGCCAACATAATGTGAGCCAATATCGAATGTCAATTATTGCATTTGCATAAAAGTACGTATGTACAGCATAACTAAAATTCCATAGATCATCAACAATGCTGCATGCACGCACACACTGTATGTCGTTGTGTACATACCTGCGTATTTTCGGGGTGCAAACCGCACCAATAATATTGCGACAAAGGAAAAATTAAAAAAAATAACCATGAACATGATCAAACTCTAGCCTCTTATCAACATAACCTCCAATATTACATAGGACATAGGAGTACTCAAACTCTAACCTTTAATCAAGGATACTTACATTACAACCCTTTGTAATAGCTTAATCTCGATTGACCAATCCTTCCCAGTCGAACTCACTGCCACTGTCATCATCCTTCCCTGGCTCACCAGAGGACCTTTCCAATGGCAATTCTGAGGAGACAAAATGAGTGGGCTACAAGCAAAACAGTTAGCAGTAGAAGCGCTGATAATTATCATATCATACTGTAAGTTTGTATAATGTACCACATTTGCATACCGTATTTTTGGGTGTATATCCCCCATTGTATATCCCCCAGTGTATAACCCCCCATTGGCAAAACTTAAATTTTGCCCAGTGTATATCCCCCTGTGTATAACCCCCATGTACTGGAAGGTACCTAGCCTACCTATGTAAGCTGGTCATAAGCTAGCAATAGCTACTCCTACACCAAGCTACTATGCCTATAAGCTTAGCTGAGCATGTCTTATACTAGAATAACCTTGTTTTGACGCGATTATGCCCTAAAACACATACTTTTGACCTCAAAAACATGCCTCTACGCACCTCTCAAAAACATAAATTTTGTGGTTGTCCCATATTTATCCCCCCATTGTACGTATATCCCTCCAGTCTCCAGTGTATAACCCCCCATCAGACCTCTCGATTTTTTTATAGCCGGGGCTATACACCTAAAAATACGGTAACTCTTCCGCATCTCTTTACCGTAGAAATCGTCTTGTGCTCCTCGTCCATCGTTGAGAGCATGGGATCGCCTGCCTTGGCGCTGAGAGCCGATGTACTGGTGTGTCTCTCTGCAGCGAAGGCGTCAGCTACTTCTCTGCTGCAAGGACTATTCATCATGGGTGTGGCTGGATTCTGCACAGGCTGCTGCTCTAAGGAAACTGAACTAGCGGTTGGAGTTGGCGGCTGAAGAATGCTGCCGCTTGTGCTCTGCTGATGACAACTACTGCCTAACACTGCCGGAGGAGTTGGTGTATTGTGGTCAACTGAACAGAAGAGAACATATTCAACAACTGCTTCCAGCACGCTCAGCACATGTGTACATACGTACGTATAATGTTGTACTGTGCATGTACCGTACACCGTACGTACATCGGTCACAGCTTATACGTACGTACCTATGTACGTAGGCTTCTACATACATAGTGTACGTTCAATGATAGTGTTGCTACTACTCGTATGCATACTTTGCATGTGGTCACCGGCTTGCGGCTGCTGTTGCGCTGCTGCCTGCCACTGGCTCCATATCTGAGCCTGTGATGGAGGATTGTACCCTGGAGGGTGCGTGGAATGATGGCTTGCGTGCTGCCCTGAGCCGATGCTACGTGTGAGAAAATCACGCCATGACGCAGCCAAAGCTTCGTCCTTGCACTGGCTCAACCAGTCTTGCAATGGACGTCCGTGCATGCTCCCCATCATATCTATAAGTAATGTTATTTATTGCACGTGAACGAACCCTGGGACATCGACATCATCCTAAACACACTGCTCACTTTGAAACTGTCCCATGTCCAAGTTTTGAAAAAGCTCTGCAGCCGCGGCTGATCCTTGAGAAGTAGCTGGATCAGCCGACGTCATTTGTCTCAGCAAATCCTGGAATTCATGGAATTCACCGTGGCCGCTATGAGTCGCCTGCTCCGGAGCTCCAGACGCTACCACCATTGCATGATCTTGCAGAGGAACAGGCACTGCTGGTTGATGACCTGCAGCTGCGACGGCTGAACCGACTGGTTGCTGGGGAAAGGCGGAACTGAAACTGGCGTTGAGAGCTTGATGATAGAGATTACGAAAGGATTCGGACAGCTGCGACTCCACACTACCGATGGAACTATCCAGCTCAGGAAAGCGATAGTTGGGAGGAAGGGAGGATTGCTGAAAACCAGTATTCGACTTCCAATTTTATGCAAATTTTGTTCCGTGCGCATACTGTACTATATATTACTCACATGGCTGCCCCAGCTGGCTGCATAGACTCCACTCGACTGCTCCCCAGCTGGCCCGACATGGACCACAGCCTGCGGGGTTGCACCTGTAGCCATCACATTCACGCTTTGTTGAGGCTGAGCAATGGGTTGCGGAGATGAGACGGAGAAACCGAATAGGGCCTGAATCATGGGATTGATACGGGGCAGATTGCTGGAGCTGCAGGCGCTGGGCATCCCTGAGTTGATGCTGCACGCCTCGTCTCCAGGTGGGTGCAGCTGACAGCTGGAGGTGATGTGACCAGTGTAGCTCCTGGGCCGACGACGCCACTGTTCATTCACTGGGGAATCGTCAATGCGCCAATATGAGCCCTTGCCCGGGTCGCCGCGCTCCCGCTGAATTTTCTTGAATTGCTTGTTCAAACTGAGATTGTGGCGAATCGAATTCTGAAAACGAGAAGACCCACATCCTCTAGTTTGGCAAGAATGTCATTGCTAAAGCGCCGTGTTGAATGTGCGAGCGACTAGGTACAGTACACTACCTTCCAGCTTGGATTGTCGTTGTCTCTGTAGAACTCGAAGTTGTCCATGATCCACTTGTAGATTTCGTTCAACGTCATCTTCTTTGCGTTAGAACTTTCGATAGCCCGCTTGATCAGATCCGCGTAGCTGAGATTCGGTTTGCCGTCTTTCCCGTAAATTAGGAGACCCGAGTCGGAGGAGGCGGTTGACAATTTCTTGCCCGTGTTTTCTACCGTATCTTCTTCGACTTCTGGCGCGATCTTTCCATCTCCTCTTGCCCATGGCGATTGCGTGGATTTGCTGCCGCTGGATGATTCCACTGGTTGGTGGCCAGCTTTGGCTGTCAGCCAATCCAAACTTCCAAGACTGCCATCCAACTTCGCTGCGCACATCTCGATCGTAACTTCAATACTTTGCTAACAATCCTTTTAGCGCTTGATGAACTTCAACAGCAGTACAAACTGTGCGCAGCGCAGCATACACGCTCTTGTTACGGTTGCACGGCACATGGTAACACGAAAAGCACGCACACGACAGCTTTACGGCCGCGGTTTCCTGCTGCTGAGCAGAGAGTCAAGTGGAGACTGACAAAACAAAGTACAAAAGAAAAGGAGTGTCGTTGTGCAGAGATATTGATTTGTCTGCTTGCTCAGGTAAGCTTATTCAGCCTTCGCAGCTAACCCGCTTATCCGTATGTGGATAGGTATATAGATAGGTACATATACATACGTACCTTATGTAGGGAGAGGTATCATTAGCTAGGATAAGGTACTTGTGTCACTCAGTTCAACTGCGTGCGGTTCCCAGATCTGTGTGCATGTGTATATGATCCGTGCACCATTTTCATGAATAATCCATTACGCCTAGCCTCAAACTAATTGCCCCGGAGTGCCACTAGTCACAAGGGCCTGCTCTAGAACACGAAAATTCTTTTGCAAATAGTGCTCGAATTTTAGAAAGTTGCACAAGGAACGACGACATACAAAATCTATACATACTGAACACATTATGTTGGTTCGGTGCATATGTACATACAGTATGTACACACACCCGAAAGAACGTGAGAATGAGAACATTCAGCAGCAGGCACAATACAATATCAAAGTACTATGCTTCTGTTGCTTCAGCCTCAACACAATTATGAATTCGGTGACTTGACCCTATAGCCTATACTTCTTTCCGTGCTTTAGTGCCGGCCGCCGATTGAGGAGGAAATAATGGGCTCTTTTTTGATTTCCTTTTTCAACTTAGCTTACGCTTGCTTTTGTAGAGCTCTTGGATAGTGGAGATTAGTACTGTAGATTGGCAAACTCATTTTCAGTGCTGCTGGCGAAGGAATGCGTGCTTACGTGAAACGGCATAAGCTAAATGAAGCTTGGCAGTTGATACCGTGTTTTGCCTACGCTCTAAGACATAAACACGAAGTTTTTCTGCACCGAGTAGGTAGGATCACTAGCGGCTGACTGACATGTCGAGCTACTTAACAAGGTGACTGCTAGCTAGTTGGCTGGCTGGCTGCTTGCTTGGTGTCACTCGCCTTATGTCTGTCATTTGGAACAAGATCCCTTTTTATGCTCGGCTACAAAAATTGTCCGCAGCTTTAACGGCTTAATAACCGCTCACGGCTTTAATCCCTCCTAGCACAGGCCGACTTGTCAATTATTCATGCATGAAATTGCTTTCCTTGCTCCAACTGGAACCCATTCTTCAGTGACTTAGAAATGAAATTCCGAATAAACTTGTTACCCACAGCTCTGCTGCGACTGCTTTGCGCCTACCTTCCGTCCTTGCCCTCGCTGAGTTGGGCAGTGGACGCATGCTTTCATTGTCTCATCCCCAACCCTCAACTGCCATATCAATGTCCGCAATATATCAGAACTCAGTGTCACTGGAACAACGCCAACAACCCAGCTTTTTGCTACACTGCCCTCGTCAAAAATGCTCAAGGTACTCTTTTTTCACGTTCATTTTTGTGCTCCACGTTTTGTGTATATTTTAATCAGTTGTATCTGTGCTATGCGGCAAGTGTGTATCTTTGCTGTGTCATGTTTCTGACCAGTAAACGTTCATTCAATCATTCAAAGTACATGTAGGCCTATGTGTACCCAAACGAAAAGCTCATTGTGCACAAATCAGTAGTGCTTTGGTTTAGGTGAAGCTCACTTACTGGAGAAGAAGTGCATGCTGATGTCAGAGCTGGAAGCCATCACCAAAGGTCGAATAAATCATCACTTGGACTTTCCAAAAGCGCTCTGCGGTCGGCTGGGTCTGTACACCAACTTTTGTGTCTGTCGAAATTCAAACCTCTGTAACCATCCGCCGCTCATGGATCAGATAGAAGATTACGACAACAGTACGTTACACTGACGTATGCAAACCCGTAACGCTGACATATGCACGCTTCGATCATTACGGTGCTCCCCATGAGCGTGTACGTTCGAAGTAGTCCGTAGGTTATCCTGACCACAGGCAAGACCATCTTCTTTTGGATGTTTTAGCCTCCAGTGGCAATAGCGTCCACCCGTCATCTTTACCGTCGAGCTTATGGTGCAAGCTGGGTATCATGATCGCGAGTGCGGTAGCTTTATTTCGATGGCATCTGTAGACACAGGAGATCTGTAGACATAACTCACCGAGATCATCATATCCAAAAGCCAGTGTGATCTTCCGTACAACCAGTGAAAAGTATGCTAGCTTCAAGCCGATTACAGGGTATCTTCAGGGAGCATTTTCCCGATCCTTCATCTACGTAGCGTACTGTACGTAATACAAATGTGTATGTTATAATGTGTAAACGTATCTGTGCACCTGCAAACCTTTTAATGATTTTGTACTGTCTTCTATTTTTCTACTGTTAAGCCCCGTCGTAATCCCAGGCGTCCGCCTGTCCGTAGCCACCCGGCAAACCCCGTCCGTAGGCGGAGCAAACCCCGTCCATAGACGGGGTTTGTTTTTCCACCCCGTTTACGGACGGGGCAAACCCCGTCCGTAGACGGGGCTTGCGGGGTGGCTACAGACAGGCGGACGCCTAGGATTACGAAGAGGGTTCTGCTGGGTGTAGGCCTACTGGTAGCTTTGCCAAATTTAATGAAAACTTTCGGCGACGATAAAATTTGTCTGCGACTAAAACGGTACAAGCTTAAAATTAAGCTTGTACCGATTTAGCCGCAGACTTTCTGCTTACGTGGCCTACGTTCTGTAGTTTATTACCATACTTAGTGTCGTCAGGAATTATTATTTCCAGGTGTCGTCGCTACTTATATACGTACGTAGTTACCTTGCCTTTTGACCCGGTGTGTCTGTCGGTATGTAGTATACTTTTCTTCGAAGTTCGTTTGCGAGTAGGTGTCAAGACAATAAAAGTGAATCAACGACTGAAATAGTTTGAATCAACAGTGTTCCAACGCGGTATGAAATAATGAAATCCCATGAGCAAATTACCGATCGCATTCGATGCATATGTTTTCTTAGAGTAATACTAGTCCTGCTGCACGATCTGCATTCGGTATTTATGTTGTCTTCTCAGCAGTTCTTGGGTCTCAGTTTCGTCACTGCGGTTATTTTCAAGGACGATGATCAATCTGCTGGTACAAAATGTTGTGTGCATTATCGTAAGGTGTATCTTGTGCAAAAAGGCCACAAAATCGGCATGCGAAGGTGTGAAGGAAGCTCGGTCCTCATCCACATTCGTCAGTAATCGACGTTGCCGTGCACTCTACAGGGTGTACCATAATATACTCACCGGCTAATTGTGTCTATATCTCCACAGCGGG